>JASANF010008413.1:0-35373 GCA_030248245.1 Trissonchulus sp. WLG1_4 | reverse complement strand
CACTAACACTAACCCTAACACTAACACTAAGTTTAGTGTTAGTGTTTTTGGAGCACTAATTTGTATTCACAACCTAAACACTTAAAAAGTTAGTCAAACACTAAAGTTAGTGTTTAGTTAGTGTTTGGTTTTTAGGTGTTTCGAACGTTCCCAGACGTTACTTAAAAGGCTCTGTGGTGTGTCCAGGCTGGCAGGGAAGTAAACTTTCGGCGATAATGCAATTATACGAGCTTTTACCGCTTTTTTGGTGTCTTAATCCAAGGTGCTTCAATCCAAGTGCCAACTTCTATAATTTTTAAGGTTTTTTTAACTTAATTGTGATTCTTTTTAGGTTTTTTCATGATTTTTCTAGTTTTGCTCAGCCTTTTTTGGAACTTGCGTAACGTGCAGTAAATATCTTCAATAAATTTCAAAATTATTTTAGGGATCTGGATTTCTTTGGAAAATTTTCTGGGATTGTGTTCGGCCAGGAAACGGCGCCACGGGGGGCAAAAGCCCAGCCTCGGTCGCCTGGGTAATTTTGCCCCCGCCCTCGGTCGGTTTTATAAAATTTTGGGCCGGTCCTCGGTTCAAAAGTTAGGGCCGCGTAGCCCCCCCCCCGTGAACGAAATCCGAAAAACTTTCGCGCAACAGGTGGGATGGCCCCTGCCCCATCTGGCTGGATCTTTGTTACGCTACTGATTGCGTTCTCAGTTTCATAGTTTCTTCTACGAGTTTTTCTTGTTTTTTGTAATTATTTCTCTGACAGTTTTCAAGGCAGGTTTTACTGTTTTTGGTGGGTTTTCACTGAGTTTCAGGGTTCATGTAAGGTTTCTAAAGGGTTTTCCTACGATTTTTATGTTATGTTTCTAGCACTGGCGGTCCCAGACTTCGATTTCGGGGGGTGAGGGGGGGGGAGGTATGAAGAAATTTTTTCACTTTTTATAATAGCGTTTGACAGCTTTACGCTATCTTGTTATAGCCACAGCCATGAATGAATTGAGGGCAATGAATTCAGGGCAATGAATTGAGTTTGTAGTAAAAGCCAGTGGTATACCCAAGAAAAAAACGGAGATTTTTTCAATTTTTCGGCCGAATTTGGTCAACTGGAGACGTATCAGAAATTTTTTCCGACAGGAAAATAAAACACAAGATTCGAACGTAGTGTTGGGACGAAAGTTCTGGTTCGGGTACGGTTCGGGTTGTTTTTTCGGTTCGGGTTAGGGTTCGGGTACGAGTCAGTTCGGGGGGGGACGCAAAAAGTGGTTTGGGTACCTAAATTTTCTGACCAAATTTCAAAATTTTTATGTACCAATTTTTTCAAATTTCTAAAAATTATGACGTTTTTAGTATGATAAATACTAGAATAAACTTTACTTTTTTTAAATAATTCCATTTCTTAATCGATGATATTATACTTGCCTCATAGCAAGGCTGCACTTGCGTTAGTGTGAGTTTGTGTGTTCAAATTGTCCGAATTCAAGCTGAGATTGAATCTAAATCAGCCCTAGGCCAGAACCCTATTCAATCCCATTTGTGTGAATAATTCGTGAGCGTGACAGTAAGTATCAATCGCTTGTAGTTTGGTCATAATAATCCACGCTGGATTTCATATACAAACCATTTATCCATTGACCATTTGGTATTTGTTCATATTATTTCAAAAAATATTTCCAGGCTGAAAACTTCGCATTTGATACAATTTTATTATGTGGGCAATAGGAAAAAATTCGAAAATTTTTCCTTTTCAGGCCAAATTTGGTCAATTGGAGACGTATCGGAATTTTTTTTTGCCGGGCAATAAAAACCAAAGGGGAGATTGAGGACCCTTGTGTAAACTTTCAGTCTACAATTTCGAAAATTTCGGGGGGGGGGGGTGGCCGCCCCCACCTGGGACCGCCCCTAGGACTTGACCTTCCAGCCCTAGGGTTTGGTGCTCATGCTCATTTTCGTTTAGTAGCTCTGGAGCGTCAGGTGTGTCATCTCACACGCGACAACATTCTGTTTACGATACTCATTATTTACTATTGCCCACTAACACAAAATTGTATCAAAATGGCGAGGTTTTCAGCCTGTCACAGGTGCCGTGCGGAGAATATAGTTTTGCGTTGAAATAATATGAACAAATACCAAATGGTCAATGGATAAATGGTTTGTATATGAAATCCAGCGTGGGTTATTATGACCAAACTACAAGCGATTGATACTTACTGTCACGCTCACGAATTATTCACACAAATGGGATTGAATAGGGTTCTGGCCTAGGGCTGATTTAGATTCAATCTCAGCTTGGATTCGGACAATTTGAACACACAAACGCACACTAACGCAAGTGCAGCCTTGCTATGAGGCAAGTATAATATCATCGATTAAGAAATGGAATTATTTAAAAAAAAGTAAAGTTTATTCTAGTATTTATCATACTAAAAACGTTATAATTTTTAGAAATTTGAAAAAATTGGTACATAAAAATTTTGAAATTTGGTCAGAAAATTTAGGTACCCAAACCACTTTTTGCGTCCCCCCCCGAACTGACTCGTACCCGAACCCTAACCCGAACCGAAAAAATAACCCGAACCGTACCCGAACCAGAACTTTCGTCCCAACACTACGTTCGAATCTTGTGTTTTATTTTCCTGTCGGAAAAAATTTCTGATACGTCTCCAGTTGACCAAATTCGGCCGAAAAATTGAAAAAATCTCCGTTTTTTTCTTGGGTATACCACTGGCTTTTACTACAAACTCAATTCATTGCCCTGAATTCATTGCCCTCAATTCATTCATGGCTGTGGCTATAACAAGATAGCGTAAAGCTGTCAAACGCTATTATAAAAAGTGAAAAAATTTCTTCAGACCTCCCCCCCCCCACCCCCCGAAATCGAAGTCTGGGACCGCCAGTGCTAGAAACATAACATAAAAATCGTAGGAAAACCCTTTAGAAACCTTACATGAACCCTGAAACTCAGTGAAAACCCACCAAAAACAGTAAAACCTGCCTTGAAAACTGTCAGAGAAATAATTACAAAAAACAAGAAAAACTCGTAGAAGAAACTATGAAACTGAGAACGCAATCAGTAGCGTAACAAAGATCCAGCCAGATGGGGCAGGGGCCATCCCACCTGTTGCGCGAAAGTTTTTCGGATTTCGTTCACGGGGGGGGGGGGCTACGCGGCCCTAACTTTTGAACCGAGGACCGGCCCAAAATTTTATAAAACCGACCGAGGGCGGGGGCAAAATTACCCAGGCGACCGAGGCTGGGCTTTTGCCCCCCGTGGCGCCGTTTCCTGGCCGAACACAATCCCAGAAAATTTTCCAAAGAAATCCAGATCCCTAAAATAATTTTGAAATTTATTGAAGATATTTACTGCACGTTACGCAAGTTCCAAAAAAGGCTGAGCAAAACTAGAAAAATCATGAAAAAACCTAAAAAGAATCACAATTAAGTTAAAAAAACCTTAAAAATTATAGAAGTTGGCACTTGGATTGAAGCACCTTGGATTAAGACACCAAAAAAGCGGTAAAAGCTCGTATAATTGCATTATCGCCGAAAGTTTACTTCCCTGCCAGCCTGGACACACCACAGAGCCTTTTAAGTAACGTCTGGGAACGTTCGAAACACCTAAAAACCAAACACTAACTAAACACTAACTTTAGTGTTTGACTAACTTTTTAAGTGTTTAGGTTGTGAATACAAATTAGTGCTCCAAAAACACTAACACTAAACTTAGTGTTAGTGTTAGGGTTAGTGTTAGTGTTAGTATGTGAATACGGGCCGTCTATTGAGGGGGCAAAAAGAAAAGGTGAGAGAAAAAAAGAGAAAAAAAAAAAAGAAAAAATTGAAAAAAGAAAAAAAGGAAAAATTAAATTTTTATTTTATTTTTTTTTTTTTTTTTGGTTTTTTTTTTTTTTCTGTGCACCTTAATTTAGGCTCGGGCTTAGGCTTAGGCTTAGGGCTTAGGCTTAGTGGCCCGTATTCACATACTAACACTAGTGTTAGTATGTCAATACGGGCCAGTATGTGGCTTAGGCTTAGGCCCGTATTCACATACTAACACTAACACTTAAGGCCGATTCACACGGTGCGTTTTTGCCGCTGCGATTTTGACGCAAAACGCAAGCCGCAGGGTGTCGCAAGCGAAACGCACCGTCTGAACAAGCTTTGCGGCCTTAGTGCGTCTCGCAGGTCAATTTGCTGCGTCTTTACTGTTTCAAAAAAATGACAAATTGGTCCGCGAAATTTGTTTATGCCAACACGTCCGCAACATCAAAACGCAATGAAATCGCAGGTCGAATAGCAGTCTCGCGTTTAAGGGGGCGCTCCGGGAATCAAGGATTTGGGCCGTATTTTTTGAAAACAGCCAAAATGACCTATCAATCTTGAAGAAAAGTTGCCTAAAATACCATTTCTGATGTTTTGACGTGCATATCTCCATAGCAAAAAAATTTGAAAAAAATTGGACAATTTACTGATTTTATTCAACTTTTACACAAATTCAGCAAGTAAGCCGGTGCATCAACGCTTTTTGAGGTTTTGCAAACAGACGATACGTAAATTTTATTAGTCGTAATGAAAAATTAAAACAATTTTATTGCGTTTTGTGCAAAAAAATCGCACAAGAAACCGTCTCCAGAAGCAGCAGACTCAAATATAGGCTGTGTGAATACAAAACCAATTTTTCGGCATTCGATTATAAAATGCTGGTAAGATATTTTTCTACAAAGTTTTGCACAATTATAGCCTTAGGCTCTGCGCAGTTGAACAATGTTTTAGTTTTTTAAAATAAAGCTTAGAATTTTTTTTATATGAATTTTATTGCTCAGAGTTCGACTTCGAAAACACATAATGACATTTTGTATCTAAACCTGACATAAATGTTAAAAACCAAAATAATGTTCAACTAGAGAAGCACATAAGCTACATTTTGGTATATAAAGTGTGACTATACGCAAAGTATAAGCAGAGTTATCGTTTGCCGAAAATTCAGTCACGTTTGGTGCTCTGGGAGTCACGTGACATGATCAAGTGATTTGAAATTTTGCCTCCAGTGTTCTTTTGTGCCATAGTACTTATATGTATAGTAAAGTTTGACATTTGCCAATTTTTTTACCAAATTTCGATGTAACCCCCGATTCCCGGAGCGCCCCCTTAAAACGCTGCGGCAAAATCAAGACGCAGGCATTCCGCACTAAAAACGCTGCGTCTGTTCAGACATTGCGTTTTGCGTGCGGCAAGCTGCGTTTTGCCGCAGCGACAAAAACGCTGCGGCAAAATCGCAGTAAAATCGCAGCGTGTGAATCGGCCTTTAAAGTTAGTGTGTAAACACTAACTTTAAGTGCTTCGTAGCACTAATTTTAGTGCTACGAAGCACTTAAGGTGGTAGTTGCGTTTTCGAGGTTTTTGTGATTTCTATGTAAACTTTGCGCCACCAGTACTCATGTTATAAGTGACGCATGAGCATGAATTTTTGGGACAGTACTGTAAAGGTCAAAATCCCCAGGCATGTCTGTCATTTTTTCGAAATTTCACCTGTGGACATTTTTAGAGGGTTTTAATTACAAGAAAATATCTTAAATTTTCGGTGCGATTGCTTTTCAGCTATTTTCTCAGTAACTTGACTAGTTATTAAAAAAGTGGGGGACATGCCTGGGGATTTTAAACATGTCAAAAACATTACCAACTTTCAGCCCTAACAGGTAATCGTAGGATTCAGAGCTGTGGCGCAAACTTTTTCTAAAAAATTGTAATATTTTGGAAAGGACCTTTCTTTAGTCGCTTATACTGGAAACAAAATCACAGGTTAAATTTCAATGCATGGCATACATTTAGGAAAGATATTGTACTACCTAATGCAAAAGACCGCTTGTGATTTGAATTTGTAAACGCTGAGCTATGGCTTTTCAAAAAAACACCTAAAAACGCAATTACCCCCTTAAAGTTAGGGTTTACACTAACTTTAAGTGTTAGTGTTAGTATGTGAATACGGGCCTTAGTATGTGAATTCGGGCCTTAGTATCAGGCTTAGGCTCAGGTTCAGGCTTAGGCTTAGGCTCAGGCTTAGGCAATAAAAAATCGAAATTTTTAGATAAAATTCTGCCAGCTTAGCCTACAGAATCCGGTCAAACTGAAGAATAGGGGGAAAATTATTTTTGGCTACTACGTGCTTCCCACCCCATCTTTTAATAAGAATATAGAACCCCCATCGTTAGCTAAGCCCCCAATCTGAACTCTAGCCCCCAAAATAGCTGTCACCCCTTTTAATAAAAATCTAGAGTGAAATTATTGGTGGTAAAACCCTTAAGGATGCCCGCTGGAATAAGTCGGAAAAACGGCATTTATTCGACTAATGATTCGGAGTCCCCCTATATCCCCCAAACATAGGGCGGGTCAAAATTGAACGCTCTTTCGAATAGGCTAGGTCAGAAGTTCTTAGGATGTAAGCTTTAGCTGGAAATCAAACTTTGTCCAAAAATTAAAATTTACATGAATTTTTTTGCGCAAAATCGAATTTAGGCAAAAATACTTCATATCAAATATAACTTGCTGCTACCATTGAAATAGTAACTACTAAGCTACTGATGGCTGAAAAAATTTTGAAAATCGGTTCAGGCTGTGAAAAGTTACAAAACTTTTCTAAAGCTACCCGGGCCAGGCTGATTCAAGCGTTACAGCACAAGTAAGGTTCAGGACCGGTATTCATAAAAGTCGAGATAAAAAGCTCGGCTTTTTATCCGTAAGTCTGGCTTGAAAAAGCCGAGATAAAAAGCTAGGCTTATGCGCAAGCTTGGATTTTTATTCGAGCTTTTTGTTTAATCCAGGGCCCCGTTGCACAAAAATTTATCAGTTATCAGTTATCAAGTATCAGTTATCAACTATCAGTTATCAGTTATCAGTATAGCGTTGCACGACATTTATCAGTTATCAGTTATCAAGTATCAGTTATCAGTATCAGTGTTGCACAAGAACACTGATAACTGATAACTGATAAATTATCAGTAAACCGTAAAAAACGTAGAAATTAGCGTTAATTCGACTGTTTTTCTAAAATTTTCTTCGTCATTATATTCACTTTTTTATGAGCTTCAATTTAGAAGCATATATTTTCACATTTGAATCAATTTTTGTATCACTTATACAAAGACAATGCTGTGTGGCTGGCACACTGTATGAAACACACTGGAACACTGAATCAGTTTTCATCCATAATATGGTACCAAAGTATGACACATTAGGCAAAAAAGCGGCAAAATTGCAAGAAAATTCATTAAAACATTGTTTACATACATCAAAAGTAACTGTAGTTGCTTGAAAATGCTAATAAATAAAATTTATCAGTAAACGAACACTGATAAAAAATTTGCTAAAATTATCAGTTATCAGTTATCAGTGTTTTGCTTTGTGCAACGAACACTGATAATTCACTGATAAATGGCGGAAATTTTACTGATAACTGATAACTGATAAATGATAATTATCAGTAAATTTTGTGCAACACTGATAATTGATAACTGATAACTAATAACTGATAACTGATAATTATCAGTTATCAGTAAACGCCGTGCAACGCAGTTTACTGATAATTTACTGATAACTGATAATTTATCAGTTATCAGTGTTTGGTGCAACGGGGCCCAGGCTTGTTCAAGCCTGGCTTTTTATCCGAGCTTTTTATTCATAATGAAAAAATCAATAAAATATAAGTGGAAGCCGGGATTATAATCCGAGCTTGGTTTTTATGAATACCATAAGCTCGGCTTTTTATCCCAGCTTTTATGAATACCAAAAGCCTGGATAAAAAGCCGAGCTTGGTTTTATGAATACGAAAAGCCGGGATTTTAAGCCGGGCTTGCTCAAAGCTCGGATAAAAAGCCGAGCTTGCAGTTTTATGAATACGGGTGCAGTGCAAATTTAGGACCATTTTGAGTGGTATAATTTTTTTGTGAACTAACGCAATATTTCCTGCATGAGACAGAAATATAGTGTGTGTGAATACAAACGCAAATTTTCGGCTTGCGATTTTTAAAAATTGGCTCAATGAAAAAAGTGTCGTTGTCATCTTCGAGCGCTCGCAAAATTTGATTTCAAGCAAATCGGTAGTATTTAAAAAACGTAGTCAAATTTATGTTTTTTAAAAATCCCAATTTCAGTGTTTTTCAATGTATTAGTCAAACTCATCAAAAATTACATTTTGCGTGCGACCGCTGGATCACGTTCAGGCAAGCAAAATGAGCTATTGATTGTCCAAAGGCTGGTTACTTGTGAAGAGAAATCGCAAGCCGAAATTCCACTCACGTTTGCTCTACTACAGTAATTTTTAATTTGTATCAATCAACTTCATTTTTTGTGTTTAGGCATATTTTTACACCAGCTTGCCATTGTGCATCTAAAATTAGTCGGAGACTACCGTTTTAAAAAAAAGTCACCTTTCAGGAGCGCCACCTTAACAGTGGCGCATCTAGGATTTCGCAAAGGGAGGGCTGCACCTTGAGCTACGACCGGGGGGGGGGGGTAAAATATATGAAAATGCATATTATGTACTTTGTGATAGTTCACTGCGTATTTGAAATCTTAACTTCATGTACATTACGCCGAAAAACGCGTTGCTCGGGGGTCTGGGGGCCGCAGCCCCCAGAAGTTATACAATTTTTGAGTTTGTAACCAACGATAAAGCATTGAAAACTACATTTTTAACATAAAATAAACCACAATTTAGTAGATCTGCAGAAAGCGATCAAGACTGCGGGGGCCTGGAGGCGGCAGCCCCCAGAATTTGGAGCTTTTTCAGAGATTTGAGCCATCGATATTCCATTGAAAACTACATTTTTAACATATTATGAGCTACAATAGTGAATGTACAGCAAGCACTCAAGATTGCAGGGGTCTGGGGGCGCCGCCCCCCCTCAGAAGTTGGATATAGCTTTCTTGAGATTTCAACCATCGACATTGCGTTGGAAACACCACTTTTGACATGAAATAAACAAGAATATTTAGTGGATCTACAGCAAGCAATAAGCATTAAGCATTACGAGGGTCTGGCAGCGGCAGGCCCCAGTACAAAAATTGAAAAATGTTTTGATTTTTTGGCCAAATTTGGACAATTGGAGACAGGGTTTTTTTGTGCAAAACCCTGTGCAAATGCACACTTTTTTAAAATTTTGCACACAAAAATTAAAATTTTGCACAATAATGCACAGTGCCCGACGGGCCTGTGATATGCTCAGAATGCACTTTTTAATGCAAAATCGGAAAAATTTTTCTGGGGGCTACCGCCCCCAGACCCCTGCAACTATGTAGCTTACTATTCCTTGTCTTTCATCAAGGCCTATGCATGTATATACGAGTACATCATGCTCAATTTGCATGTCTACACAGTACACATGAGTATATACATTATATTGGTGCGGGAAAAAACCCTACGCGATTTTCGGGAAAAACCCTAGTGCTTCCAGGCCGAACCTTTAGGTTCTTTTTGAGTACGCAAGTGGAAAGAGCGTCCCAAACTGACTTCAGCTACCTGCATTTCTGAGGATTGTAGCATTTTTTATCAAATATCAAAATTTTGCATGTTGAAAAATTCCAGTGACAAAATTTTCCAAATTTTGGACTTGTCATAATTTTTCACAATAAGACTTTTGGCCAACGACGTTTGCATTTTTCAACCTTTTGCAGAGAGTTACCTTACCTCTATTACTTCTAAAGCTCAAAAACAGTGAAAAACGTTGTGGTTTACTTTTTACCTTTGACTGTTGTAAATTAGAATTAGTTCGCGTGGGAAAAAACCATACATGGGCGTGGGGGGGTTTGCGGGGGGTTCGCTAGCTGCCCACGTATGGAAAAACTCTATTGCGGGGAAATACCTTATTTTGTTTGGCGACAATTTTTTGCTAATATCACTCATTGTTACTACAAAAGTTGACTGATCTGGGATAAAAACATGCGTAGACTTCATTGAAACCGTTTATTTGGACGAAAACGTTGTTTTTTTTTGCCGTTTTGGCCCATACCCCGATACTCCTTACGAAGCCTGTTTTTTGGTGATGTTTCACCAAAAATTCTGCATTTTCGGAATGTTTAGGCTTCAGCTGCTGCGTGCCACTTAAATGCCGTGCCCCCCCCCCCCCGAAAATTTTTCCCAGTGTTTTTTTACATAAGGGTCACCCCTTTGGTTTTTATTGTCCGGCCGGAAAAATTATCTGATCGTCTCCAATTGACCAAATTTGGCTGAAAAATCAAAAATTCCCCAATTTTTTGGGGGGGCTGCCGCCCCCTGACCTCTGCCACTCTGTGGCTTACTAATCCTTGTTATTATCTTTCATCAAAGAATATGCATGTATACACAAGTACATTACTTTACGTTATTTGTGTAATACACCGTTTGATGTGACACTCCCATCTTTTGTCTTAAATTTTGTCGGAAGAACTTTCTGATACGTATCCAGTTGACCAAATTCGGTCTAAAAAGTGGAAAAATCGAAATTTTCTTCTGGGGGCTGCCTGCAATCTTGTGGGTTGATAATCTTGCGTTTGTAAGGCGTTTCATGAGTGTTACAAATGCTAAAAAGTGCATTTTAAGCCATTACAGAAAATTAGAAATTCATTCGTTCCGGAAATTTTTTTCTGGGTACGCCACTGAATACAGAAATGGTAGACGCGAAATGTGTTTGTGCACCGTTTCTACCGTAATAAGCGTATATAAAAATCTTAACGCCACTGCTAACTTACGTACCTGTAGAGGTATAAACATGTGTATACTTGCTTTTATATAGGCAAAGAAAACGCATTTATATACAGTTTGCACAAAAAAATAAAATTTTGCTCACTAAAATTAAAATTATGCACACAAAAATTTTTGAAAAAAAAACCCTGATTGGAGACAATTAAAAATTTTCCAGCTAAGCTTGATTTACTGCTGCTTGCTGGGCAAATGAAGACTGTGTAAATTCTGTGTATTTTTATTTTTGACTGCGTAAATTTAAGGTTCACTGCGTAAATACCTATATAGTATTTCAAGCCAAAAAACAGTGGGTACCGCTACCGGTATATACATACAAACTCCTAGTTTCAGATTTGACCCATCGGGACAAGCCCCCTCCTTGGTGCTGGGGGGGCTGTTCTGCTGTTTTTTTTTCCCGCCCCCGTTTTTGCTGATAATATCTATTAGGTATTTTCTTGCATACCGAAAACTCAACACTTAGTCTCTTTTTCTTTTTAAAATTTGACCGCAGATTGGTGTAATATGATTAAAAAATAAAAATTAACAAAAAGCGAAAAAATCGCAAGAAAATATCCAAATTTTGCAAAAACTTTCCAGTTTTAGGGTGGGGGGGGGGGGGGGGGTGCCGGGGCACTAAAATTAAAAAAAATCATGATGCCACGGCGCGTAGCTCTCCTGCTCCGGGCTTGGGAGGTGTGTGGGGGTGGGGGGCCCCAAACTACCGGAACCGGAGTACCACCTAAGGGGGTAGTACATACGGGAACTCCTAGTTTCAGATTTGACCCATCGGGACAAGCCCCCTCCTTGGTGCTGAAAAAAGGTGCCCGAAAACTCAAACATCGACCCAGATTGGTGTAAAATGCTTCAAAAATCAAAATTAACAAAAAGCGAAAAAATCGCAAGAAAATATCCAAATTTTGCAAAAACTTTCCATTCTAAAATTAAAGGGGGGGGGGGGGGGGTGTTTTTTTTCAGAATCCGCAGAAACTTATGTGTGTATATATATATATATATATATATATATATATATATATATATATATATTTATATATATATATATATATATATATATATATATAACGGAATTTTATCCAGATTTCGAGTTAAATGCAGTTGGGGGGGGGGGAATAGTGGACTTATTTTTTTGAGTAGAGCACCTTAGGGGAAGCATTTTTGCGTCAAGGACCCTATTTCATTTTTTGGATTTTCTGAAATACGACAACGCGAAATCTGAACCTTCACTGAGGGACATTTTCGTAATTTTTTCAGAAACCCGTTTTTTCTGTCTTAAGCGTGTTTAAATAGAGTCGGAATAATGTTTATAATAAAAACAAAGGCACTATGTCCATTGGCCAAATTCACCAGAATAGTCCAATTTTTGACCTAATTCAAACTTGGCCTTAATTTAGGCTGGGCTTAGACTTATGGGGCTCAGGCTTAGTATCAGGCTTAGAAACCAAAAAATCGAAATTTTCAGAAAAAATCCTGCCTGCTTAGCCAAGAGAATCCTGCCAGCTACGCCTAGACGATGCCTAAAAACAGCATAACGCACTCAAAACTATCCAAAAACAAAGATAACAGCCGTTTTTGGCTTCGAACTTTGGCCTACGGTCACTTCCAAAAACACTATTTTCAAGGGGTCATATCTCAGAAAATCTAATTGTGGATAGGGGTTCTATTACAAAAAATGCTTCCCTTAGGGTGCTCTACTCCAAAAAATAAGTCCACTATTCCCCCCAACTGCACTTGATCCAGATTTCAGATGTCATTTACAGCCATTCACCCCGAATTGAGAATCTCTGAAATTTGAAATAGAAATTGAAATTTATTGTTGAAATACTGCATTTTAGGTACGATAGACATGGTTATGCTTTTGAAACAGGTTTCGGAAAAAAGCCTGCTACTGCTGGCATAGACCACACACAATAGCATGATACAGATACAGTATATATTATATATTGTGCGCACTGGCGGTCCCAGACTTCGATTTCGGGGGGGCGGAGGTCTGAAGAAATTTTTTGACTTTTTATTCAGCTTTACGCTAATTTGTTATAACCGCAGCCATATCAAGGGCAATGAATTGAGTCTGTTTGTAGTAAAAACCAGTGGTGTACCCAGAAAAAATAGAGAATTTTTCAATTTTTAGGCCGAATTTGGTCAACTGGTGACGTATCAGAAATTTTTTCCGACAGGAAAATAAAACACATGATGGGAACGTCACATCAGACAGTGTTTTACACAACTAAATGTAGCATAATACACTCGTGTAGACATGCAAATGCTGCATAATGTACTCATGTATACATGTATAGGCTTTGATGCAAGATAATAAGAAGGAACAGTATGCCATAGAGTTGCAGGGGTCTGGGGGCGGCAGCCCCCAGAAAAAAATTGGGGGAAATTATTTTTGATTTTTAGGTCAAATTTGGTCAATTGGGGACGCATCAGAAAAATTTTCCGGTCGGACCATAAAAACCAAAGGGGGGACCCTTGTGTAAAATTTCAGTCGGGGAAAATTTCGGGGGGGGGGGGGGGGGCCAGCCGCCCCTGATTGTGCGTAGAAAAGTTCCCTGTTCGTCGGCGTACGACGAGCTTCATCCTTCGCGAAAAAGTGACGAACCTTTGTGAAAAGTGACGAACAAAAAATTTTCACTTTTTCACATCGAGCATGTGTTTTGGAGCACTTTTTTTTTAAATTTTTGTTCGTCACTTTCCGGCCAACCTTGGTCACATTTTGCGAAGGATGAAGCTCGTTGTACGCCGACGGGCAGGGAACTTGCTTTGCGCAGTAGTGTGAAAATTTTACAGTCAAAATTGAAATAACTTAACTTTGGATTTCTCAGTCTATAGACGTGCTAGATTCTTATTTAAAATTCAAATTTTTTGTTTTTTTTTGCGAAACAGATGTTTATTTACACTCTTCTCTACACAACATATCACTCAAGACATAAATATGGCTTGAATGCCTCAAATCCTAGTTCAAAATTTTCCTGATGTTCAGAAGAACCTTTTCCGAAGAAGCTTTATTTATTATTCCACAGTAGCAAATGCATTTTTATTTGATGCAAGGAACTAACACTAATCGTTTGCGCACCCACATACTGAGTCTAAGCGTGAGCACTAAGCCTCAGTCTAAACACTAAGCCTGGGCTCTGAGTCTAAGGGCTAAGCCGAAGCACTAAGCCTGAGACCTAATTTGAAGGAAAAACCTGCTAAGAAGCGTCAAAAATTACTTGACCGCACTAAAAAACCCAACTAGCGCCGTAATTTAAAAAATTTCGCAGCTATAGCCCGAAATTTGTACTGAACTTACTTGGGCCGTAACGCTTCAATCAGCGTGGACCTGGTACCGTCAGAAAAAGTTTCGTAACCTGGATTTTTTTTCGCTGGCAAATTTTCGCAATTTTGCGAAAAGTTTGAATTTTTTTGCAAAATCAAATTTTTTTCGCAGGCTTTTTGTTTCTTAATGCAGTAGATAGTCACTAGAAACATCAAGTCGCAAATTTACACGAATCCGGCCGGGCCTAGGGGATCGAAAAAAGTCGGAGAAATTTTCAATTTTTAGGCCAAATTTGGTGAATTGGGGACTTATCGGAAATGTTTTCCGACTAAACCACAAAAAATAGCGCATGGACCTTATATATATACGAGTTCATCTCCACCGCGTCAAAATTTTTTCGCAATTTTGCGAAAAGGTTTGCAAATTTTTCGCAATCTTCAATTTTTTTTCGCAATTGCGAACGTTTTTGCGCAAAAAAAACCCAGTTCCTGAACCGATTTACAAAATTTTTTCAGCATTTAGTAGCTTAGAAGTTACTCTTTCAATGGTGGCAGCAAGTTTTTATTTGACCGGGTATTCTGCCCAAATCCAATTTTGCGCAAAAAATTTCATGTAAAGTTTAATTTGTGAACAAAATTTTATTTTCAGCTAAAGCTTACATCCTGCAAACTTCTAGCCTATTTGAAAGAGCGTTCAATTTTAACCCCTTTAGGTTTGAGGGATATAGGGGGACTCTGGATTATTAGGGGAAAAATTCCGTTTTTCCGACTTATTCCACCCTAAGGGTTTTAACACCAATAATTTCACTCTAGATTTTTATTAAAAGGGAAACAGCTAATTAGGGGGTTAGAGATAAGATTGGGGGCTTGGCTCATTGGCTGACGATGGGGTTCTATATTTTTATTAAAAGATAAGGTAGGAAGCGATTTGTGGGCAAAAATAATTTTTCCCCCGCCCCCCGCCGAACCTTGTCCGGTGATGGGGTTTTTGCATTATTTAAAACAGGTGGCGATGTGGTGATGGTGGTGCTGGCAGGCGGCATTAATAATATTCCGTCCGCTGCAGTTTGACCATCCCCAAACGATGTGTGTAAATCAGAAAGCTTTTTCAACCTGTCCTATTCAGCAGCTGAAGAATCATAAAAGACACGAACTGATTTGAAACGACACAGTGGAACCAAACTTGCTCATTTCAGTCACTTTGTTTGGGTTACTCTTAGTTTCCTTTCCATAGCTCGAAAAAGTTGACATTATCGGTTTGTATTTAACTGATTTTACTGCTTTTAGATCATTACTCCCAGTCATGAGGGAATCAGTGTGAAAATGGGACTGGTCAGTATGAAAATAGCCGTGCTCGTGCTATTCGGCGCGTCACCATTGGTCATTAGTCATTCCATGAACCTTGACCTGTCCTCAACTGTTGATTATTCTTCCGAAGAATTTACAGCTGAAGAATCTGTACCCACCGAACCCTCAGTGCCAAATAATCGGGGGAAACCTGCCGCTCAGGCCAGCTCCAAACTAGTCAGGGTTGAATTCACAATGAATGGATTTTCGCCACCAGAGGTTGGTTTCGTAAATTAAGCAGATGTTTTTTCTTCTTTATGACTCATGTCATAGTAAATTAAAAATTAATTAATAATAATAATGATTACTAAAAAAGATGTGAGCTAGGGGTTTTTTCGTTGCCAAAAAATTGTATTGTATATAGATACATGATATTTATTGTTCGGATTGCATCCGAGAATGCACCAGGAAGGGTGATGCACTGTGCTGAGTTATGCTATCTTATCTTACGTGACGATATGAATGGTATCAGCTTAAGAGTTACTGTTTTTTGCATCAAACGCTGTAAAATAATATTATATGGTAAACTAAAAAACTAAACTATTCGAAATACGGCAATATATATATATATATATATATATATATATATATATATATATATATATATATATATATATATATATATATATGGACTGCGAGCCTTAGACGGACGTCACCTTAGACAATATTTGTCAGTGAACTAGACTGCACTACATTGTACGTATGTATATCCTACGACTGTGATGTTTTAAGTGTCATGTTTCAAAAATGGTTCTAAAACTTCAGTATATGTTGTTTGACCAAGTTTGGCCTAAAAAACTGAAAAATTCTCCAATTTAGCTATATCGTTAGCTTCTGGACCCTTTCTCCCCATCATTTTTTGTAATTTCGGTGTCTGGAGGTCCCATTTTACGTTCGATTAGCATTAGCATTTTGCATTCGATTATTCGAAAAGTTACCATTGTTTTTTACCGAAATATGTGTCGTTTTGTGCGATAAAATCGAACTTAAGTGCATTTTAACATGTTTCAGAAATGAAAAGTCATCCCCCCGAAATTTTTTCCTGGCTACGCCACTGCCACTGCATACATGTATACAATTTTTGGCCATTATGATAAAGTTGTTGTAAAGATATCGTAAGATCGAGAAGAAGATGGATGATAGATTTTTATTAAACATTAGAAAATTTTTCATCATAAGGGTATCAATTTCGACCTAGCTCCGGCTCCGGCTCCGGCTCCGGCAAATTAATTTACCTCCGGCTCCGGCTCCGGCCGGAGCAAAAATCCTGCCTCCGTCCGTTCGCTAGTGTATATGTATATTTATATATGTATTTATATATATAAAATTATATATATAATATATATATATATATAATATATATACATATTATCAAATCAAAAGTACGACTCATTGTAGTTTGGTATCCAGTATAAATGAAGACGTTAAACTTGAACGGAATCTGCTGTAATGTTTTTGGTAAAAAATGGTTTGTTTGTATTAAAATTAGACTGTCGGAAGTCGGAGTCAGACAATCATGTTTTCAAACAATACTGTTTTATCGTTCGCAGCTATTCAGTAACACCGTAGAGCGAGCACAGGCTCTGAATAACATTGTTCACTTCGCTTATATACTTGCTCCTGACATTATCACACACAATCTCGGCCCTAAAGCTAACAACGCTCATTTCATTTCCCTCCATTCCAACTCCCAGCTGCTTTACTCGGGCACAGTTTTTTCATGCAGTGTTGAACCAAAGAGAAACCAGAGAGACACGAGACACTTAGCATGCATAACGACACATCTACACGCTATGCACGTGTATATGGGATTACACGTATACGTAAGCATATGTTCGTACGTATATATGTCTTAATTTGACGTCATGGATGATATGTCATGCTGCTTTGACTTACGTATATACTTACTATTAATTTGTGGACAGGTTCTCTTGGCTGTGTTTCTGTGCTCCTGCTATATATGTAGTTCATCGTGCTCTTGAGGTGTAAGCTGCCCAGCCTCGCCCCTCCAGTGGACCTCTAACAAGAGTACATGGTTACGTATACGTATGCTTTGGCTATATGTATATGAAGTAACATGACATGCACGTATATATGCTTATTATTACTACTGTCAGATGTATATTGGGACACGACAAGAAACACAGAGGGAGAGACAGACATACGTACGTATATACGGTGAGGGAGTGAGTTGTAGGGTCTTTAGGATTCCAGACTTTGCTTGACTGCTTCAAAATAACACGTCTATGTGTTTTTGTGTTTTGGATTTAAAAGTGAATCTAGGCTGGCATCATACATAGTTATTATGTATATACAATATGTACATATTATATACAGAAGGTACATCCTGAGAATGTTGTGTTTTCTGTTGCTCCCCATGCATCTACATAGTTCATCCAAGCGTGTTATATTTTTTGGAACCTTCAAATACGTGTATACTACAAACTTTCTCCAATTTGTAAGCTATCGGTGTAGCCTACATATGCAAAGTATGGTATATATATGCATGATTTATATAAATTACTAAAAATCATAGATATTAGATATATGTACCTACCTACGCATTATATGTAGGTATGTATGTATATGTAGCTTACACATATTATTGTGGTCTCACAATTCATTGAGAAATGAGGTTTAATATTAGCATGTTTTTCACACATTGAGACTCTGCGTAGTTGCAGCCAGATACGTAGGTATTGCGTAATATGCATTGAAAAATACTGACCTTATACGCATGTATTATGTATATATATATAGTATAAGCATAAGCCTCCTAATTTTGCTGCGTTCTGTGATGTGCGTCTTTGTATTTCTGGAGATTACTGATAGAAGTAGATTCTGAGCTGGGCTAATGTTTAGGGCGCTTATTAAAGTTCTGTTTTAGCAGCCTGGGCTGGCATCTTGACGGATTCTTAGACAGGCGCTTATATATATTGTGTAACCGAACTTTACATATATATGTACTAATGACCTAATATACGTTTTGATTTTGTATGGAGACTGCAGAGGTATTAGAACTGTGGTAGATAGATAGATAGTCTTCAGTTGCTGGTTCTAACTTTAAAAGTTTTAGTAATAACAAAATTATACTGATTTCAGTAGTTTAGTACTGGCGGATCTAGTCTTGCGTGCCGAAAAATTTCTTCGGCAGTATATATCATAAAACTGACAGTAGGATCACGGGGTAAAATTTTCATTCCGGGGTGTGGGGTGGGGGGACGCTTCCGCAAGGGAACCGTCCCTGATGTTATATAACATATCTATCCAACTCATCTGCGTTTTTTTGGTTTATGTATGGCTTTGCTTCAGTTCATTTAGGTCTACTTAAAATTCAGCAGCATACAGCCGAAAAAGTTTTCTGGTACGTATTGTTCTTTATGCGAGCTTACAATGAATGCTAGAGATAGTGTGGCATATGGAGTACATGGAAACTTTTGCATCATGTTGCAGATTTTTCAGAAGTTTTTTTCATGAAACTACGAAAAGTTGGTGATAGTTTTTTTATTCCACATCTTCTGTACAGCATTTCATTACGAACCAATTTTGTTATATAGATCAATTGGGTTAGGAATAGTTTCATAGGCCCTATAGGGTTTCATAGGTTAGGAATAGTTTCATAGGCATATATATATATATATATATATATATATATATATATATATATATATATATATATATATATATATATATATATATATATATATATATATATATAATACATTATAGTAGCTGGATTGTATTACAATACATATATTATACATATAGAACTATGTAGATTAACTTAAGGGGGTAATTGCGTTTTTAGGTGTTTTTTTAAACTGCCATAACTGCACTTAACCTCAACAAAAACTAGAGCGGTCTTTTTTACATTTTTTTACACCTTCTATCTTTAAAAAACCTATATTTAAAAGCAGATTATCTTTTTCAATTTTACTGCTGCAATCATTTGAATACACCCCATCAGCGGTTTTTTTGACTAATTTTTGCGCCACAGTTATGAAACTCAAGATCAGCCAACAACAAGTCGTTTCTACGTTCTACGTTGAAAAAATGACATTTTTGTGCAAAAATCACGTAATTTGACTTTTCTCTAAAATTTTCAAAAGCCCATAACACCGACTCTACAAACTATTTTTAAAAAAGGAAAAAAACGGGTGGGGATATTTTCCGAAATATAATGTGGTTAAAATTTCGAAGCCGTAGTCCGTTTTTAGCTTGAGTTCTGTGGGCGCAAAAATTACACTGAAATGTCAAAAACCACGAAAACGACATTACCCCGTTTAGTAACTCAACATAAAATTGATAACTTAAACGACTGAGCCGTATATATCAGCTGCAGTTGCTTGCCAACTTTTTTGAATTTAAATTAATCCTATGTTGCGTTAATTGTAGTTAAGTTACTCTAGTAATCTAATGCAGTTAATATTAGTTTTTGAAAATACCCAAAGAAGCTGTGCTCGTTAAATCAGCAAATATTTAAATTTTTTAACGCTACAAACGATTTGAGCAGTTTCAAAGCTGTATATATTTTTACTAAAACAGTGGTGGTCGTGGTGAACTGGATTTTCATGTCTGGCCTGTATGGAGAGAACAATGCATAATGAGCTAAAGGCTGATTTTGTAGAACTAGTCTACGGAACAGGAGTCATGATTTAAATGGGGAATTTTTAGCAACTCCAATGAGTGAGGGCTATTCGTACGATACGCATATATATACGTACGCATGCATACATGTACACGAACACGGGGTCTCGGTCTGTGGGGCTTGTCCCGGAATTTTGAAAATTTTAGGGGGCTTGTCCCGACGTTTCGGTGGCTTGACCAGACAAAAACATGGGCGTGGGTGTGGGAGTGGGTTTGGTGATTTATCTAGTATATACCTCCCCCTCGTACCACCTTAAGGTAACGTCACCCCCTTCAGAATATTCAGAAAGTTGCTCACGATGTGCAAATCTTTGGCTCATGCATCAAAAACGGTGGTCACGAGTCGTGAAAGAAAAATAGTTGGAAAAGTTGCTCCACTCAACTACCCCTCCAAAAATTACCTTTTTCCCACGTATATATAGAGCGGGTCCTCAAAATTAGGCCACAGAGTTCCCCAAATGTTAGACCCCGTTACATTTATATACGTTTTTTAGTGGTGAGAGTAGTGACTAAGTATATATATATGAACTGGTTCGAAGTAAGCTAATTTAGCTTTGTTTCAGGATGAATACTATGCATGTGCCCAGTTCAACTTGGAGCAGAAGAAGGGCTATGTGGTTGAATTCGAGCCAGTTGCTGATCTCAAACGAGTGCATCATATGCTTATTTTCGGCTGCTCCCAACCCGCACAGAAGCCTGGCATCACTGGGTGAGAAATGTGCACTAGCGGACGTTGATACATCTATATCGCTGTTGTTGTGCCCTTTAGCTAAGTAGGAGGAGCTTCCATTTGGTTTTTCCCCTCAAGTGAGCATTTTTCCAAGTTATGAAGTTATGTAATTTTTGCCGTGCCTAAATGGGATATATATAATATACTGATTAGTGATTACCGATTCAAAATTGTACTTTCGATTTGAACATCTGTAGGTATACGTTTTCTTTTCGTAGTGATCAATTCGCCTTGCTAGAGCTAGATACAGTATAAAGTTCGTAAAGTTTTTACGCGGCGGCCTCAGCCGCCGCTTATATACTATAATGCAGTAACACAGTTTAGCACGTATTCGCTGCTCACTGTGTATACTGCACGGTAAAAATTTGTAGTTCCTGAAAGTACACTGAATGTGTGTGCGTGTGTCTTTGTGGTGCGTGCTATTATACGAGTTCTGCGTTAAAAGTATATTGAATACATAGGTACATATTGGTGATCACGCTCGGATATTCTCTCATTGTCACATACGCGCGCATATACACTACACACAAATCACAACGCGCGCGCACACACGCGCAGTGCGCACGTAGATCCAACGGTTCAAGTGTAGGTTTCTGTCAATACTCAATAGTGTTTGCAAATTTACATGCAGTGGCAGTAATATGACAGAACCTGTTACGACAGTGTTTCCAAGTTTGCTAATCAGCGCGTCTGAACTTGAAAATTTTGAACCCTAGAAATTACATGGAGACCATGCATTCCAACTTCCTAGACTATGGATGCTGTTTGGCAGACACTGACTTAGAACGCACGATGCGATTCGTAACTCGCATTGTTTGTTTGCATTCGAATTTTTGAACGGTCTTGAAGCCTATTTCACACGGTGGGGACAACGGGTGGGTTGCCACATTGGGCGCATGTGGCATCGTATGACAATTCATGGGGCGCCACACGTGGAGAAAATTAAAATCGTTTGCCGTGCATTTTTTCACGTGGCACTGCATACGACAGCTAATGCATGACTACCTACGTGACTTTATATAATTGCTTGAGGGACGATAGGGCTTGAACTTAAAACGTTAATTATTTCACATTTGATTAGTCTGTCAAGGCTTATAAAGTACATAGCTCATGAATTTTATCTAATTAAGGTACAAAATGTAAATGATTGTTAACTTAGTACTTTGATCGCTTGCGTCCTGTGTGGTCCCGTATAGTGGTGCGGGGAAAAAACCTTACGCGTTTTGCGGGGAAAAAACCCTAGTGCTTCCTGTCCGAACCTTACGACACAAAATCTTTTTGCGTATGCAGGTGGAAAGCGCATCCCAAACTGACTTACCGCACCAATTTCTTTGCAGTTTTGAGGCCTGTAACATTTTTTATAAAATTTCAAAATTTTGCATGTTGAAAAATTCCAGTGACAAAATTTTCCAAATTGTTTTGTTTGGCGACAATTTTTTGCTAAACTCACCCATTGTTGCTACAAAAGTTGACTGATCTGGGGTAAGAACATGTGTAGACTTCATTGAGACCGTTTATTCGGCCGCAAAACGTCGTTTTGCGTCGTTTTGGCCCATACCCCGACACCCCTCACGAAACCTGTTTTGGTGATGTTTCACCAAAATTTGGCATTTTTTGGAATATTTAGCCTTTAGATGCTGCGTATTACTTAAATCCAAGAATGGAAGACGTGGGCGGTGTTTGGCCACCGTTTCTAATGTAATAAGCGCAAAAATCTATTTTTAATGCATTTAAATACTAAAAAAATGCATATTTGGGCAGAAGTCATTTCTGCCAAAAAGGGTCAATTTTTGAAATTTATGGCGAGTCACATGGGTGTCGGAGAAACGGTTTTTTTAGTCCATACTGCAGCCTAAGAGTTGTACAACACGATGAAAGTGAGTTTATACTCACTGCTATGTAATAGAACAGCCGAAAAAAGTGGTAGGGTTTTTTTCCCCGCATTAGGGTTTTTTCACGCATAGGGTTTTTCCCCGGAGGTTTCGAGGCTTATTACTCAGAAACGTGAGTAGTTAGAATCCATTTTATTAGTGCAACAGTTAGGCGACAAATGGCCGTTATAACAGCTGCGAGCATTAATGGATCCGATTTATGTGGAGCGCAGGAGGACCCGAAAAGTTGAAAATAGGGTTTTTTCCCCGCACCACTATAACTTACTGAAAGTTAGATGCAACCACGAAAGCTTTAAAACATTTTGGCTGCCGCGTTTTATATTCGAAGAATATTTTCGGCACTCTAAGCATGTCGTAACGAAATCGAGGTATCAAAAATTAGTTCAACTTTACTCGCAAGACATCCTTGTTACGTGTGTATATTCATGACATGAGTTGCGAATGATTAGTTTATGTTTTTTGTATAATTATTCAGTATATAGCGTATATAGGTTGTTTTAGATTAAATAATATAAAGAATAAATAATAGTAGCACTAGCATCAGAAATGTTAATTGTCAATTTCTCTGCAGTAGTTCGGTTTAGTCCTTTGCTAGCTTCGTTTATTCAAGCGTTCATTATGCAAGAAAGAGTGACTGAAATGTTACGCAACTAGAACATTGTCAAAGCTCAGCCACCCAGCTAAATTCTTTTTATGTGACTTACAAACAAACCTGCAGGCGTCTAGACAGTATCGAAGGCTAGCTAGATGTAAGACTGAGTTAAAATATTAATCCAACAAACAGTATTTTTGGGTACTCGCTGCTACTTCATCAAGATTTTTTTTGCAAAGCATCATCAAGCTCGCAGGGATGGGGAAGGTGACGTATAAAATATTGGTTATGGTACGGTCGTTGTCAGTCGAACAAAAGTTCTTGTCCGAATTAACAGCAGCTGCTTCGTGTTTTTGCTCATAGTTTTTCACACAATGTCCTTGCAAGGTTGAGTAGCATTATCGTTCGACTTGCTTAGGTAAGAGTAATCAAGTAATAATGATATACTGTTGTCGTTTAGCAGGTAATTTCCCCCTGAGTAGGTGCTTGTAGTGTCATTGAATTTGTATATACATGCATTAGGGTCAGCGCGCCAGTTATTTTCTTGTTGGCATTTTTGAAAGATATGCACTTGGGATAGGATCATTGCGATAGAGTAGGTGTAGTTTAGAGATAAAATAACTCTTTCAATTTTTTATAGCGTACCTACGTATATATATATAATATACTTAAGCAAATTATTTGTTTGTGGTTTCAACTGATACGTAAGAGATTGTCATTATTTTAGTAGATGATCACGTCGACAATGTTTACACTTTGTTTAAAAATGTTTGTTTACATGTTTAAGCGAAAAAACGGCATAGGATCCTAGTGCAGGGATTCAGATAGCTTAGACAGCAGAGGTTATGAGCGTCATGTCGATATGGTTAGTAAGTAGGTATCTAAAAGCATAACAAGCAGCCAGTAGTTTTTAGCATAAGTTATGGCAGTCGTGCGTCAATTGAACTGCAAGAAGCTTGTTCATGTTTTTCAAGGACTTTAGATATTTTTTGCTTACTATATGTGTTTGGTTTTTATATCAAATAAAAAACCCAGATGTTCAAAAAAACACCAAGTTCCAGAATATTGTCATATATAACAATTAAAATTATGTCTGGTAAAAGATTGAAATATATTATATTATCACATTGTGCTGAGGCGCTCAGGTCTAAAACAGCTGTTTGTTACTAGTGTAATGTTTCACGTTTTGGGTTTGCTTTACAATTTTGGTGCTGATTGCGTGTGGATGTATTACATTGCAGAGGCGGAAGCCCATTTTGAATGGATCGGTGAAAATGCCAAACGTGTATCACAGCTATGCAGCAATAATGACAAGAGTTCACATTGCCTTTGTTTGGTTGTGTCAGTCACTACGGCGCTAGACTGACCGAACCGCAATGTTGTTGTTTCAGTGGATGCGGCATGGGCTGTGGCCGTATCCTGTACGCGTGGGCTCGCAATGCGCCTTCGCTACTGCTGCCGCCAGAAGTGGGTGTGGCTGTGGGGGAGGAACATGGCATTCCGGCCATCATGGTACAGATTCATTATGGAAGGAAATTCGCTGGTGAGAGTGGAAACGGGCCCCAGTGGATGTAACTAACGACTGTGAGATTCTTAAGTTCTGACCAGAATATAATGGATCATAAGGGGGAAGACGTAACATGTGATTTTATTACGAAACTAGAAGAACTGATTGCCATCAGCTGAACAGTAGAGCAAGTCGTCGCAAAAAAGCACGTGGTTGTTGGGATTCTTTTTATTCTGTAAAACGTGCTTGAATGGTGTTTTAACAGCAATATGGTAGTTTTATTTCAAAGATGCGTATGCTTAGATTTTAAAGTTGAGTGTTATATTTTTTACGACAATCACTATTAGTACTTTATTGTTTCAGGTCACGTGATGGACCATTCCGGAGTGATCTTACACATCAATGAAACTCAGCCAAAGTATTTAGCCGGTATCCATTTATTTGCTTCAGGAGCAGTCATTCCGCCAAATAACCCAGGTGAGATTTTTGAATTTTTTGTTCCATTTTTTTGAAAATTCGGTATTGTCTCTTTTTTGTTATTCTTTAAATAAATGCATGAGATCAAAGTAAGCGTTCAGTCACAGGTGCTCTATGGATGGCTTTAGTTTGAAAAAAATTGAAATATACAAGACAAACTAGTTTAGTGCAAACTTAGTTGTGAACAGTATTCGTAAATTGTTAAATAGTTTGTGTTAACAGTTCGTGGAAGTTAAACAAAAACTTTTACCAGAAATTTTATTACTATAATTCAATAACGTTCAGTATTGTGTTTTGATTTAGATTTTCGAATCAACATGACGTGCAACTATGGAGCTGATACCAAAGCATTCCCATTTGCATTCCGAACACACGCTCATGGTCTAGGTGAAATATTAGCCTAGTTTCATTCTTTTCTTGCTAATGCTATTGTCATTAGAAGTGATTATAGTTGTTTTGTTAGGATGAAAAAGAAAAGAAGAGGAAATCAAACACTAGACCGGCTGTTTTGATTTGCATATGTCAGATGAGATCATTGACTTATGGCTCATAATGTTTCCTGTTACTTTGTGTTTTACTTTGTGCTGTTTTAGGTGTTGTAATATCAGCATTCAGAAAACGGAATGAAACGTGGAAATTAATAGGAAAAGGAAATCCACAATGGCCGCAGGTTAGAGCAAAAGCTGTTTTTTAAATAGCGGTGATTTTTTTGTAGCAAAGTTGATATGACGTGTTAAGAATAGTTTTTTTGTGTAACTCAGTTCTTTTGTTTTTCGTTGCATGCCAATATGCAGTTAAAATTGCACCAATATTAGGCAAAAACTGTTAACTAACACCAAAAACTTAGAAACTATAGGGCGTATACTCAAATTCAGTACGCGTCTGATCTGTGGAAAACATGAAGCATTGTGATTTACTTTAATTTTGTTTCTTGAGGTTGATTTCTTGAAAAAGATTCCGCATGAGTATGACGATTACCAAAATTGTCTAAATTTGTAATCCATGTTTGCGAACAGTTGTACAGTAAGTTTGTTGTTTGTTTACAGATGTTCTATCCGGTCAAAGAACCCTTAGATATTCAAAATGGAGACATTTTGGTATGCTTTCGCCTTCTATGTTTTATTTTCGTTTAATTTCCCAATGTTGTAACTTGTAATGCGATATCGACTTCGGTTAGCTGAACTGTGTTTACTTGTTTGTCGGCCTGTCATACCATATTGTCGTATGAGCGTTTTCCAAATTCAGGAATGAATATCGGACTGTCTATGCGACCACAAATCTTTGCGTTAAACTTAAGGCCGCTGAATCTGCCAGTTTCAGAATTTATTCGGTTTAGGCATGCTTTTCTCGTTTTCACATTAAAACAAACTCTATTGTATTAGTCCGGTAAAGATATTTACCTTTTCATCTTGATTACCGTTCTGTAGACAAACTAAATTGTGTTCGGTAAATGAGATGCTTTTTAGTGAATGCTCTCAAATGAGGGGAGAGCTGACTTACGAAACTTAATCAATTCCTCTTTTTAGGACTAGGAGTAACGGAGAGGAGCTTTGGAACATAAGCACGTTGTAGCATTGTATATCAGAATTTGGAATTTAGAATTGTATTTTTAGGCTGCTCAGTGTGTGTATAATTCAGCAAATCGGACGCATGCTACGTCTATGGGGTTAGTTAAAAAAATGTTTCCCACCAATTTTGTGTACATTTAACTAATACACTAATTGCGTTTTTGTTCATTTATCTAATGTGATCATACTTTTTAGCAACACAGCTGACGTGCAAGCTGCCTAACTTCTATAATATTATGATGGGCTATATTACGAAACATCTTATCGACACTGATTGAAGAACTTTTAGTTGCTTTTCATTTTTATACGAAAATTTAGCTAAATTGCTATCAATCATAAATTTGGTATAATACTGTACGTGAAATGCAGTTTAGTTCGGTTTGTTATGATTTCCGTCTCTAGATGTTTGAAAGCAGTCGTAGCTCATTATCGTATCATTGCTGATAAAAATTTGAACTGTTCGGTGCATCAGGGATAAACCTTTATGTCTAACTCGTACTAATTCTTTATAAGCGCTTTTGTTTTTCCGTTAGTGAAAAGTTTGACCATTTTTTTTGCGAAAAAATGGACGGCTCTCGTCCAATTTTCGGTGTGTAAGCTAGCCTAGCAGATGTCTATGAATGCGCAAAAAATCATCGCTGCATTGTATCGTTTTTCTGTATAGGCTTACGAGCATTTCCTCAGAGACCTAGACACAGAGATAAGCGTGAACTAGGCATTAGACTGGTTTTGTAGTCAGCCAGTAGTTTATCAAGTTTGATCAAAAGTTATGGACCTTAAGACAAATCTATTCGGGTGATTTTACGAAAAGAATAGTTTGCCATCATTAAGAGTATACAACAATGTATTTCCTGTACTGAATGTATGAAAACCACGCCACCAGCTTTTGTCTCAGGGTACAGCAATTTTTGGTCAGACTTTAGTTAGAAACTTATTTGAAATTGTTTAGAATGCATGGTGATGACGAAATGTGCAATTTCTACATGTACTATTATGCGTTGACGGAGGATTATCTGACCGGCATGGGTTTTGACTGTTTCACCAGTGTTGATAACCCAAGGTTATTGTTCGAAGGATACCCCCCTGAGGGCAGTGCCCCCCTGCCCCCAAACCCGGCCCTAGAACACAAAGGACATTTGGAATTTAAATCTTACGGTATGTTTGGGTCAAAAAAGGACAGTATTTTGGAATTTCAAGACGGTGGTGGGAATTTTTCTGAATCTGAAACTGATTCAGTTGCATCTTTTGTGGACGATAACACTGGTCAGGATCTTCCATTGATTGTGCAAGCTCAGTCCAAACCAGACTACAGACAAGGGCAAGAGAAAAAGCAGGATAAAAGCGACAAAAGTTACTCGGGTAATTTGATAACTCATGAAAAGTTGGTTGAATTTTCATATGAAATTTTTCCGGCAAAATCTCTTGGTAAGGATGATGATAATCTAATATCACCATTCAGCAGATCGGAAAAGCCTATTTTTGATCGGCTTAACATCGTTTTGTTAAATGAATCTCCTGCGTCTAAATCTAATCCTAAACCTGATCTTCAATCTAAGCCTAAGCCTAAACGGCGACGACGACGACAAATGCAGGAGCCGAATTATTATGGGAGTGGCCGAAGGCGTTATTACTCCGAGGGTCTGCCCTCGCAGGTCTATACAGACGGTCCTGGGGCCGGCCGGCCTACCGGAGATACGCCCTATGGCCAGAATCTGTACACTGGCAGTCGCAAAAAACCCGGGCCCGGCCAAAATGGCTGGGGCCGGCCTCCTGCGGGCCCAAGAAATTGGGACTATGGGGATTATTATGGAGATTACAATTCGGGCGGCCAGCGTCCGCCCATGAATGGCCGGCCACCACAGGGGGGGCTAGGCCGAGGCCCACCCCCGGCCAACCGGCCTGCACCGGTTTCCAAAACCAATAATCAGACGAAAAATGCTAAGGCTACTGGTGAGATAGTGATGTTGTGGCGTGACGCATGACTTGTGTTCGTTCACTGTGGCGTGGCGTGCCGTTGTGGTGTTTCAGTGTGGCGTTGTTAGCATCCGATTTTTAATTTTTTTGCATTTTGTATATTCTTTTCAGGATGCACTTGTTTATAACTCACATTAATTTGATGGCATTGTGTTAGCATTGACTAGGTTATATATAATTTTCACACTATCTATTCGTAGGGCAGTTGGGGAAACATATTTTGATCGTAGAGTGTTGATTATTTTTAGCAATACGTTTTAGACAATTTTTAAGGTCATGATCGTGGCAGATGAATAGACCCTCGTTCTTGTACTTCTGCGTGGTCGTCTGATTGACTTGATTGCACGTGGTTTATTTAGCTTTCATTTTCATTTTTAGCTTTTAATTTCATGTCATGTGAGTGGTTTATAAGCTTTTTTTTGAAAATTCAAATAATCAGATTTGTCGTCATTTTTTTTAAAACAATTTTTACAGGAAATCACTGGTCTGCTAATAGTAGTTAAAATAACTATTAAAAAATTACTGTTACTGTCAAAATTAAAAATTAATATCGACATACAGCTTTTTACAGTCATGAGCATAAGCTAGAACTTATTCGAGTCGAACTTAGGTAGATGAGAATCGTAGAACAGTTATGCTGTGGTCACTTTTTAGTCATGACTTTATTCACGATTTTTCAGGTGTGACCGAGGTGCCGAATTGGCCGCCTGGTTTGCAGTTTGGCCAGATTGCCGGCCTGGCCGTGGACACGAAGGGAAATTTGGTGGTGTTCCATCGAGCTAGTAGAGTGTGGACAGGGAGGTAGGAAAAGCTATTAATTATTAATTAATGACTAATAGATTAATCCTGCATTATTACCCAAAAGGGTGCAGTCAATGTATAGATGTATAATTTTTATACATTTATTGCATTTATTTGCAAATTTATGCATTGAGTGTTTTTATGCTCAATGGCTAATAGAGAAATAGAAAGCAATTTCCCGGCACCGGTAACTCAGTCTTTAATGTGTAAAGGCTTATTCGCACGACGGCGCATTTTGCTGTGCATTGCATATTTGCATGGCGTACGCCATGGAGAATGATCGGGCACACGAGCGGGCCTATTCTATAATTAGAATGTTAACACACGAACACTGCCTGCTGCATGGTATGAAATAATGCAGCAGAAAGTGTAGATCAGGGTCTTAGAATGCGCCCGCGCGTGCGCCATGATGATGATGATGATGATTGTAGCCTCCAAACACATCTGTCAATAATCCCCCGAGGTCGGGAGACCGAGGAAGGTGGCAAAAACATCCACGGGTTTCTTCAAGCACATGCGCCATGCAGTGCGCCGTGGTGTGAATTGGCCTCGTAGAACCATCAAAATCTTGACGAGATATTATGTCATGAGCGGTCAGCAGCTCAGTGTGCTCACTACTCACAGGCTCATTATTTATCAAGCACACTAATATTATGGTTTTCTGATAAAAACCAAACAAACCAGTATTGACCGATTGCTGATTCTCGCTACCGTGCCGCATTTTACCAAAGAAAGCAGAGCCATTGCCAGATCAATCATGGTCACCTTGTTGTCGTCACTGTATTGTCAAGTTCTCTTGACATTCAGGTCATAACTTTAGTTAGGAGATGGAAACATTAAAAAAAGGGAGGTTTGGCCGGGGTAGAATTCGAAAGGACGTTCTTGCTCATGTACGCGTATTGCTATAACTAATGAAATGATAACCGATTATCAATGGTCAATTTTTTTGTTTCAGTGAATTCGACCTGCAGCACAAGTATTTACGTCAGTCCGACGGACCGATTATGGAACCGACTATTTTCGTTCTCAGCTCTGTGTCTGGTGCCGTGCTGTCTCGCTGGGGTGCCGGAATGTAAGGCTCACATTATGCTTTTTGCCAATATCAGTATGGCTGAGTTTAGCTTGGTCAGACCGTTTGAGCCTCAAGCTTGTTGCTGACTTCTACAAGTTTTCAACAACGTCAACAATTATGATGACCACAGATTATATGGGGGAGGGGGAGTCTGGGGGGGGCAAGCTCCCCAGGATTTGAGAAACCGAAACAAGCTCCCCCTCAGACTTTGACCCGTCGGGACAAGCCCCCCCCTCCTTGGTGCTGAAAAAAGGTGCACGAAAACCCAAAAATCGCTAAAAGTATCCAAATTTTTAACAAAAATTCTTATTTTAGACTAAAATTGGAATTTTTTGCATTATTGTCAGTTCAAGCCCCCAAAACGTCTAGACAAGCCCTCTCCCCCATAAAATTTTAAAAAACATGACATACATAAAAACATAAAAACATGACAATTGATAGGACGTACTTGAGTGTACCACACTCGCTGTTTGCTGTGTGGGGTCGAAGGCTAGCTTTTGCTTCCGTGTGGGCCTTTCTAACGCCTTTGTGCATTTTGCCTTTATTGAGGGTACGAAGGTGTTCCTCAAAGCCTTTGCATAGTTCTGCGTCGACGTAAGCGTAGTCATGGGTTCCAAAGAACTCTACTAGAATCCAGTTGCCATCTCTCGTGGGGGTTTGTGCATCCACTTGGTCTGGCTGTAGTACTCGCGCGGGCCTCGGTGGATAGCCTTTCATCTTAGCCCAGATTATCGATCCTGGCTGCGGGGTTACTTTATGTGCCAGCGACTTATCTGCTTGTGTATGCGCCGAGGCGTGGTTGGAGGGAGTCTCCTCCTGACGTACCTTTGGCCTTGCTTTGCAAGCATCCAGTTCAAGCCTGTCAACATTGACAAATTTATTTTGCCCTCTGCAAAATTTAACTGCGCTATAAACAGTGCTAGAGAGTCTGCGCCCAAAATTACATCGAAAGGGCAAGACTTCAAAACTTGTGCTTCGACGGTTCTTTCTGCTTTCCAAGTTTGATGTTGATCTTTTTGCACCCAACAAGGGGGAGATTGTGACCCGAAAGTGAGATACACTTTGCTGTTTTTTCGACTATTGTATTTGCCAGTTCAGTTGTGGACGCACTATAGTAATTGAACTGCAAGTGTCCACTAACATCTCGGCCGGAATGTCATTAACTCGACCGTACACTATGGGCGTTTTTCCAAAAGTTTTCTGAATCATGCTAAGAGTGACGAATGTCCTTCTGGCTGTTTGGTAAGTACTACTCGAGTTTGTTCAGTTGACGTTTCTTCAAAGTTTGATCCTAGCAGCCGAGCAATTAACCTTTTGTTCTGTTCCCGAAGTGTTTCATTTTCATGCAACACCGAATCGTCAGCTATAGGCCCAAATTCTTGGCCAGCCTGACTGCTGCCTGGTCTTGCCTGCGGAGTTCTGAAAATCTCTGCGGTATTGGGTTAGGTAGTTGTCTGTGTCCAGGCTGCTGCTGATTACTGCGGCATTTAGCTTGAATGTGCCTTGGTTTATTACAATTGTTACAAATCGGTCTCCCATCAACCGTTCTGCGGTTCCTGTTTGCTATTCCTGACCCAACATGAGTCCTGTTTTCGTATCTGCCAGTCTCGTAAAACCCTCGGGGGTCAGGGTTTGATCGAACTTGACCCACTCCTCTCTGAGCGGAAATTGAATCAATCATTCTAATAAGGTCTTGCATTAATTTTGTCGACTGCTCATTCTGCTTTCGCATGTCATTTATCAGCGCAAACATTGGGGTTTCGGATTCTTCACTGCCTAGCACTGCGCGTACATGCCGCACACTTGCACTTGCCTTGTCCGTATCCATTTCGTCAAAAACTTCTTGTTCTTTTGCTCGGACAACTGCATCTTCGAACGATTGTGGCCTGGCTGACAGCACAAATCTTCTAATATGCCTCTGCAGACCGTTGACAAAAATTTCTTTCATTAGCCTGTCCCTTGAGGAGCCCTCAATATCCTCACCGTAGGCCTTTCGTGCTAACCTCTGTATGTCACGGGCACATTCCTCAACTGACTCCCCAGCGCGCGTGTCCTTCTGTGCAGTTCGGAGCTGCTGAGACTTGTTACTTATTGGGACAGGACTTTCCTCATATCCTCACGTATGCGCTCCCAATTTGCCTGTACGCCAGCTGGAAAGCCACTCCAGACTTCCGCGGCATAGCCTTGTAAAAACCCAGGGAGCAACTTAGCTTTAAAATCACTTGACCATCCATTCACGAGGGCGACACGTTCAAAAAGGCCTAAAAATTCATCGAAATCATCATTCAGCCCTCCTTTAAATATCGTAATACGCCTGGGATTTATAATCCACGTGCTCCCTAATTCTGGATCTGCCTTGGCCTCGAATGAGACTGACATGCCTTTTTGCAATAACTCGCGTATTTGAAATTCTGAATTCAAGGCCACCAAAAACTGTGGACCACACCAATGACCTAACGGAAATGCTTCAGTAACGGCACACTCTTCCTCGTAAAACAAACTCTGAAGAGTGGTTTCAAAATCTACGTCTTCCCAACTTACAGCGCTTCTTTGGTAGGCAGCTCGTACCAAAACAATCAGAACCTGAGGTCTGGGTAACGTCTCCTGAACTGTCGGTTATGGAATCTGATCCTGCTCGCGACGCCAGATGTAACCGGGTGGGTTACAAATAGGTTGCGTTGCACTTTACGCTCAGCAACCTTCAGCAGGTCCTATTCCAACCCTGACGTATTATTGCCTAAGTGGTCTGTCAGAAGCCACTTAGTGCTAATAAGTACGCAGAATTAGTAAGTAATCAGAAAGGCACAAGAATGTTTATTACAATACACGAAGAAACAGTGATCAACTGTGAGTGGGGTGCGAGCATGCGTGTATGAGCCTGGGGTGATCGTGTGTAGTGTTGAGTCTCAAGCTAGACTCGCTGCTCCTAATAGAGCCTAATGTTTAGCCCAAGCCGGCTTCTCTTAGAGTCTCTAGCTAGACTCGCTGCGCTGCTCCTACCCAAGCAGGCTTCTCGTAGAGTCTCTAGCTAGACTCGCTGCGCTGCTCCTAAAGAGCCTTCAGTTCAGCCCAAGCTGGCTGCAAGTTGAGTCTCTAAACTAGACTGACTGCGCTGCTCCTAAAGAGCCTTCAGTTCAGCCCAAGCTGGCTGCAAGTTGAGTCTCTAAACTAGACTGCCTGCACTGCTCCTAAAGAGCCTTCAGTTCAGCCCAAGCTGGCTGCAAGTTGAGTCTCTAAACTAGACTGCCTGCACTGCTCCTAAAGGGCCTTCAGTTCGGCCCAAGCTGGCTGCAAGTTGAGTCTCTAAACTAGACTGACTGCGCTGCTCCTAAAGAGCCTTTAGTTCAGCCCAAGCTGGCTGCAAGTTGAGTCTCTAAACTAGACTGGTGGAGCTACGGACAGCTCCCTTTTATACTCTACTAATTGAGTCATAATTACTCACAGCTTATTCACTTTGTGTTACCTTTAATTTGTGACTCTAATAGTAGTCACACTACAGTCATCTTACAGTCATGTTACGTAATGTCGTGACTAATAATTTAAGCCTAGGTACCAACACCTAAGTAATAAAATGTTGACCGGTTACACTTGCTACATTTTCCCCTCTTAACAAATAGCGGCCTCACTATTTGTAAATATTTTACATTATTTTACAGTCCAACTGTTAATAACTGTGTACCTATTAACATCTTCTGCTGAATGGCCAGAAGGTTAAGTGGCTGGATCTTGGTCAAATTTTTGTTAGCGTAAAGGTAAATACGGAGATATATAAAAGTTATCTGGGTAAATTTTAAGGAGAAATGGATATTAGCAGCTAAGTCCTATGGTTGACAACGTAAAATATGTACACCTTATTATACCGATCCTTTCCAAAATAAATGCGGTAATTTGAGAGTGTATCAGTGAGTCCAATGAAGGTAATGGTTGTTTGATTAAGTATTTTAACTAGTTGTTTCTTATTCAAGGAACGTTTGACGCTCTCTGTTATGTCTAAATGTCCATCGTCTATAATTTATATTATGGCGGCAAAGGAAACCTCAACATTAGGAATATTCAGTTTAGTGATTTGCACGGCCCGATACGTTATAGCTGGTCCCTCCACTGGATAGATAAAAGAGTCATCAATACAGGGATCTGACCAGCCTATAAGTAGGCTACTATTTGCTGACTCTGCTTTTTCGTCATAAGTTTCCTAGCATTAATGTACTGCCAAGTCGCTCTCATCACGCGTAATACAAAAACACGATTGACTCTCGTTGTGGCCATTTGATAATAGCTGACAATTGCTTCATATAATTTTGGTAAATGTTTATTAGAAATAGACGACGCTAAAGACGATGTTTGCCCAGTTGTAGAAATCTTGACTTGTGTTCCGTGGACAGCTGAAATAATGTTTTAACTGGATCAACATTTTGTGGAACATAAATTGAAGGTAAAGCCGGTATTGAAATTTTCCTGGTAATATAGTACTCAATGACCATTTGACAATGAAATAACAACTCAACGTTGGAGTCCATTTAAAATTCATGATGAACTGGGTCCTCGCATTGACGTTCCTTTTTATAACAGATTGTGCAGATATTAATCCAATTGTACAATTTTTGGCCTGCAGAGTTTGTGTTACATAAGATAGAATTCCGTTTCCTGGCTCCGTAAAATGGAGATACGCCATGATCAGACGCTAACTATCCGCAGACTCCACATCGAGTACACGAACAATGCGGCATGCGGGTATCACATATGCTATACCTCGATGCGTGTTTAGATCTTGATGGGGATCTACCTCGTGCAGCCGAC
>JASANF010008411.1:0-85191 GCA_030248245.1 Trissonchulus sp. WLG1_4 | reverse complement strand
AATATCTCACTCTTACAAAAGAAGAGTGAGACACTTCCCTGTTTATAGCGGAGGCAGATGCGCTCGTCGAAAATGGCCTTGGCATTATTTGTCCAAGATTATTTGCGTTAGTCAAAACGGGTCTACTTTTTTAGTAGTCATAAACGATGATTCGACGAATCAGACGCGAATGACTACGCAGTACGCACGTGCTCCTATCATCATGCAGGCAGTAATGGTCGTCTGAGTGCTGATTGGAGCACTTGCACAGGCGTCTGGCCAATCAGAAGAGCAGCTCGCTTCTGAATTTTCAGAGCTTCAACCATCTTGTGATGTTTCAGTGTGAAGCGGCAAGCAGGCGGTATCTCAGCCCCCCTCAGTGGTTCGCTGCCCCAGGACCTTCTGCTGTCACGCACAGACACCCCCTACTCAGTCCAGAGTAATCTATTGGTTAGTCCGACGCCTAATCCCTTTAATCCGTATAGCGCAGCTAATCCTAATAGGTAGGCTCGATGCATACTTGCAGCCGTTTGGCCGTTTTCACAAAAAGCAAAACTCGGTTTAGCAAAGCACTCCACGATGTTGTATTTTCCGAATTTATCGACAGAACGGACATCGGTTGTAAGTATGAATTGACCCGTAGTGCACTGAATCCTCATAATCCGCCAAATATTTATAACTAAATATCAACATTAGTAGGTTTAATCTACCCTAATATAATAATATCTAATTTAATATAATCATGTATAATCTAATCTAATAATATCTAATCTAATCATATCTAATCTAATATAATCATGTCTAATCTAATCTAATTTAATCAAATCCTTTGTAATCTAATCTAATCATGTCTAATCTAATCTAATTTAATCCATAATATTTTAGCATAATATGGAGTCATTTTTTAGGTTCCGGAGGGAAGAACCCTTACTCTGGAACCTGGGGTGGAGCTGTCTTTTTTTCCTGGGGCAAGCCTGGTGGTTCGTGGCCGTCTGCTCGCAGAGGGCACCGAGGGTCGACCCATCGTCCTCAACTCATCGCTCGCCGCTGGTCGATGGAAAGGACTGATTTTTGAGACTCCGCTTAGTCCTTATGGTGACTTTGAGTTGCCCCTATTTGTGTTGTTGTTATTGTTTTTGTTGTTGTTGTTGTTATTGTTTTTGCTGTTGTGGTTGCTGTTGTTTTTGTTGTTGTTGCTACTGTTGTTGGTTTTGCTTGTGGTTGTAGTTGACAAAAACTGTTGGACCGTGAGAAATAGCGAGACACGTAGTTTCATTTCAGAAAATACTAAAAAAGTGAACCAAGTACATAGTTGCAGAAATGAACCCAGTTGTTTTGTTTTAGTGGTCAGCAGTTTGATTAGGCTAAACTAGTTAATTTAATCCGACTAAATGCCTCTTATGAACAATAATCAGGCTTGAAGGTGCACTTTTGGTTTTTTGCGTTATAGTTCCCCCATCTTCAGATAAGAACAATTAAGCTTGAAGGTGCACTTTGGGTCATGCTTCACTTTGTTTCAGATGTGCGTCTGGAGGTAGCCACCAGTGAGCGGGAGGGCGTAGTATCCATGTTCACCGGTCAGCACTGGGCCTACATTTGCGTCACTGGCTGGGACTCACTGGACGCCAACGTTACCTGTCACGCCATGGGCTTCGATGGTAGTTGCCTAGGGGTTGCCGATTAAGCCTGGTTTATACGAGTCCTTTTTTGACCCTATTGTTTTCCTATTGAGAAAATCTACCTAGCCAAAAAAGCCGATTTTTCGCACAAAGAAAGTTGCGGTCACGTCTGCTTCGTATGAAAAAAACAAAATGAGTCTGTCAGTGCTTCATAGCTGACCGAAAAATTGTCCTTGTCACTGATGTTTTTGAGGACAAGTATGAACCGGACCTTAGCAATCTAGCATTTTCATGGTCCTACCTTATTGGGAGCTGGGTTTAAATTTTTATAATAATTTTATAAGCACAGCTTATAATTGAAGGAGCAAATTATAGATAGTGGCCGAATTTTAGCAGTTCACGTGTATCTGCTGCAGTGAATTTAAGAAATAAATGTATAAGTAAAATAAAAAACATAAAATTAGTAATATGGAAATAGATCAACTATGAACGCTAATGTTTAGTTCTGTTAATTCGGTTGTGCTTGAAACTAAAACTAGGTTCCGACCAAAACTAAAGTTCTGATTTATTTTTGCCTTGTTTCATCCGAATATGTCCTTCCTAAGGGCCTATTCCTTTACCGGATTAAAGGGTTAATTATAATCGGACTAAACGGTTTAAAAATTAAGCTTAAAAATGCCATTCCAAAACCTCCGGACTAAACGGACTTAACTCTAGCGCGCTGGTATTTAATCGGACTAAACAGGCTTAACTATGCACGCAAATGTTAAGCGTGCATGTTAAGTCCGTTTAGTCCAGTGGCAGTTTTGGAATGGGGTCAGACTAAAATTAAGCCTTTTTAACTCGTTTAGTACGTTTAGTCCGATTTGTCATTCCAAAACCTCAGACTAAAATAAGTCCAGTCCGTTTAATCCGGTATAGGAAAAGGCCCTTAGTTGTGAGTCTAGCTTAGACTAGTTCGATCAAACCTTAGGGCATTGTCATTTATTGTTTAACGACTAAGTTGCAAAATTATAGTTTAAATGAAGTCTAATCCGCTTAATCCCGCAACCAAAATAACCTCTCTCTTTAGGCAGCAGTGGTGTATCGACTATTTTGGTAGATGCGGATCCGTCTGGATTTTGGTTGACTGACGTTGGCTGCAGTGGCTCCGAAAATAGTCTCCGGGAATGCTCCTTTCAGAAATTGGCACCGGGAACCGGGGGGTGCACGAGACCCGCCACCGTACGGTGTACCGGTCAACGGAATGTGTCTCAAGGTGAGGTCAAAGGTCAAATTAGTTCGAGGTCAAAGGGCAAATCAGTTAGAGGTCAAAGGTCAAATCAGTTAGAGGTCAAAGGTCAAATCAGCTAGAGGTCAAAGGGAAAATTTGTTAGAGGTCAATGGCCACAGCTGTTAGAGGTCAAAGGTAAAGTCTGTTAGAGGTCAAAGTTCACATTTGTTATTACACTTTGTTATAATTAAATGTATGACACACCTAGAACTTTTGGTGGTTATTATTGGTTACTTCTGCCTAGCGTTGTCAAGAGTCCGTAATAGGAAGAGTATGACACACTCCCTATTATGTTTGCCATTTGAGTCCAATAACGGAGCGCATAGCTTGATTGTACTTTTTTGAGCATTGGGGGCACCACCCCTTATTTCAAGACACTCAACTGAGGAGTATTATGTGTTATTAGGTGTCCTATTATGTACTCTTGGTGTTGCGAACTACAACTTAGTGACGTATCGCTTTATGCAAGCGGCAATAGGTATTATTCCCATATTCAAGCGTGCATGTTCAATTCATTTAATCCGAAATAACCTAGGAATGCGTTCGGACTTAGGCTTACGTAGCTGACTCGTTCATTTTATTAATTATTATTGACTTATTTTAACTCGTTCAGTATTTTCAATCATTTTTATGCACTGTCATTTGTTTCTTAATTTCAAATACAGTAACTCCACTCCCTGTATCCCAGTAAAGAACTATGAATCCTAAGTTAGGCTGTTTACGCGTCACTAATCCTCTATTACGTTTGTGTTTCAGCTGTGAAGGCGGGCTCTGTTTTACGTCACGTGCACGTCAGTCAAACGGAACGTGGCGTGGAGGTGGTGGGGGCGGTGCCTGAGATGGATCACGTGACGTCACAGCAGAGTCTGGGCCACGGGTTTCGGATCAGCAGCTCCTTCCAGTCCGTCCGCCCGGGCTCTAGCTCCGTCCAGCTCCGAAACCTGGTGGCTGTGGGCTGTCGGCGGTCTGGCATCTGGCTTAACCTGACTTATCCGCTAGCTCATCATTCCTATTCTTTTACCATTGACGGTAAAAGCCGGTTCATGCTTGTCCTTGTCCTTGTCCCTATCGTTTTGTCCTTAAGCAATTTCAAAAAAGCGATTGAGTTTTTTGGACAAAGAACGTTGTTATTGAGTCCGGTTAGAAGTTAAGGAATGAAACTATAACTGTGATGAAAAAGACTCATGAGGGTTAAGCTCCAAATGTAGTGTGAAATAAACTCTTTGCTGTGTTATGCGAGAACTATTACTTTCTGACTTCGGACCAAACTTGACAATCACTTCACCTTAGATTTACCAACACAATACGAACAATGCAAAACATACGTTTAGGGTGCGCGTAGGTACTTGCTGATACACAGTAATACTTTCCCAATTTGGTTCTATCCTGTCTATATCGGATCTCAACTCAAACTCAAATAAGCTCGTGGAGTAGAAGAGGTTAAAAACTTTCCCAATTTGGTTCTATCCTGTCTATATCGGATCTCAACTCAAACTCAAATAAGCTCGTGGAGTAGAAGAGGTTAAAAATGTTTTTGCGGGGGCTCCACCCTTCGAAAAGGGAACCGAGTAGCTACAGAAGACTAAACTACAGAGATCCGTTTAGGTCACCTATGGATCCTAGTCCAACCTCGTAGTTAAGCTCAGTACCTCTGCTGGCTAACTCAGTCAAAATGCTTACGATTGCCGAAACGTACGTAAACACAAACAATATATGAAAACACTAACAGTACTACCTCCACGGCGATCGTGTTTACCTAGAATTCCACTGATCTCTCAATGATAAAGACACACCCTTGAATTTCGACTAAGTTCGCGCTAACTCTTACTCAACGTGTAATCACTCAGAATTTGCCTCTCCTATAGCTTCTACTTAACCTTCACTCAAGCAACTGGTTTCAGGGGATTTGAACTGCTCGGACAAGCTTTTTTGCTATGCCCGTCGTGATTCGGGAGGGACACCAAAGGCCGGGGATAACTAGGAACTTATACCTTATTTCAGAGGCCTAGCTCAACCCAGACGCCTGCTTTTTCTGGTGTCGGGGGACAACTACGGATCAACTCCCCAAACGCTATCTCAGCGACAAGACTTTCACTTTACTTTTTGACTGACAACTCGAACTCTACTCAATACTAGAAATTGTGTGTGACCGGTGTAGATCGTACGTAACCTGAAAGAGATAGCATAAATATCCTAACAGTTAATCGTAGCTACAAATCTGCACTCCTAAATAACTCGCGTAATAGTCTTCGATTTGGGTTCAACCGCTAAGGACACACAAACAGCACAGAACACAAGATATACCTGAAATTCCCTAGACTGGAATCGGCACTCTTCTAACCTGACCCTTCTAGGTTAGAACTAAAGCTGCAACAACTGGTCTACAGGTCAACTCAATAGGTCTACTAGACGCTCTAACCTAAGGGTCAGCCTAGGCTCCTTCTACCTAGCAACAGCTACTACAAAACTAACAGGTTGGTCTGGACGGCGGAGCTGGAGCAGGATCTGGGTCAGCGGAAGGCGCGGGTAGAGACCTGGGAGCGGCCTGACTGGCTGGAGAGGGATCGGGTGAGCGGGCGGCAGGCACACGGGTACGGACCGAGTCGGCACGGGAGACGCGGGGCTGCACAAACTGGGCGAGGGTAGGCGGCGCAGCTGACGAGCGGCGCGGAACACGGGTGAGGGGCAGCGCGGCGGACACGGGGCGAACACGAGACGGCGGCAGCGGACGCTACCGACGCGGGCAAAAGGGGAGAACGACCGGTGGGGGCACGGGCGCCTGGATTAGCGCACGAACGAACAGGGGGGCACGCGGACGACACGGAGGGTTCGCGGACGCTGGCGAGCGTACGCAAGGACAGGCCAGGGGGAGCCGGACGGCTAGCACAGGGGGGCAGACAGGCGTATGAAATAGCGCTGAATGGCGCGGCAAAATAACCGTGGCACTATAAGGCCTCTAAAAAGAAATGCGCTAATGCGCGATACAGTTACTGACAGTTCTCGGGCCACTCGGGCGATCTCGCTCAACGGGCAAAAACAAAGTCGGGAGTCGGTAATTTAGGTTAATACGTTTATTGAACGCCTATACAGCGAATATACAGAGCAGGAGGCAAATAATGGTGCAGACATGGGAGCAGGAGAAAGCAGGACCGACTGTACTTGATGGAACTTCTCTACCCGACTGACTTAGCTACGACTTGGGGGGCGGCTATTTTCTTTGAGTTGCTTTGTCGGGATCTCCCGATCCCGAAACTGACCAATCACGTTCGGCCATTCTTAGGCCCGCCTACCTACACTTTCGTTAAAATCCACTTGAGGGCTGGGGGGTCGAAGGCTGCTGGCCCTCACACCTCGAACTTAATTCCCTTTAATAACCCTTGATTCCTGGTCGCCCCAGGTACGGTAATTTATCTCACTTCTACTTGGGCGGCCAGAGAAAAGTACCAAAATGGAGAAAACCGTATTACCAAAATATTCCGAAAGGAGAAGGAGAAAATGGAAAGGGGGGAAATGGGTGAAATGGGGAATTACTAAAAAACCGAATACATGCTAACTTGAACTTAACCAATTACGTATATTACTAAACTAACTAATAAACATTATGTACGAACTTGTTATGTGATTACTGTGCAATTATATTTCAGTACTAGACCTCATTCTGGGCTGCGGACCCAGTCAACACTACACGTGCACTAACTACCGTAATCCTTCTGCTAAATAAGGGTAAAACTTAAGGCTTTCTTCTGCTCCCAAAAAACATGATTACCAATACCGAAAATGTTCGAAAATGAGTCCATTATACAGATTATCAAACAAGCTACAAAACGATACCAAACAAGAACGAATCACAGTTATTAGTTACTAAATTATAACAATACAAAATAGGGTCTAAAACTACTCTTTTCACGCCTACGATTCTACTCAAACTCGACTAAACTTCGCAATCTAACTTCGAATTACTTCCTCTATATTACTCCGAATGACTTCAAACTTTCTGTAATTACTCTCTACTTTATACTCTACAATTCCGTATATTTCACATTCCACAAGACCAAGAAATTACTTAGTTATTAACTGCTAAACTTCGCTAATTACTGCCTTTTTAGCTTCCAGCTAGCTCGCCAATATCTGGGCTAATGCTATGGCTTAGCCCAGATATTGTTTACAAACAACTATCCGGCTAGCTTCTATACTCTCAGGCCGGCTAGCTTCTATACTCTCAGGGGGGACTTCCAAATCACTGCTTAAATCTCGGTTAATTACTGATTAAAACTCACGACCCTCGGACAAATAATGATACGGACAATTATTACGAATACAGGGACAATATTACTATACGACAATTACTATTCAATTATAGACAGGGAGCACAAGGAAAAGGGGACGGATACTGGCTTAGGACATTATTACTTACTATTCATGCTGATTACTGCTTCCTTCGATGCTTATACTCGTACTATACTTCAGGGGGGAACTTAGGACTTCTATAACTGACGATTAACTGAATCAGGCGCTCTCGTACGGACATAGGGGGGAGATTGGGGGTTTTGGGAAATATGCAAAACGGGGATTCCGCCTGAGAGTGTGGCCTCATTCTGCGCCACGTCTGGTCGCTAAACTACGTACTAAACCGAACAAGTAGTTCACTTCTTGCAGCTACAACCAAAATCGTTCAAAACCTGTATCAATCAGGGGGCTCGTTAACCCTGTTTTATTACATAACTAAGCGACGCAAAATTCAATTTCCTTCCTGTACAACTTTATTGAATATTTTTTACAGGTACAAACGCTGTATTTAACTGGTAATAGCGGAATTGAATCGTATGATTTTTTCATGTTTGCCCATTAATTGTCGAGTGCAAGATGGTGCCTAGGTTTACCTCTTCTTGTTTTGGAACCATACCAGGCTACGGGTTGTCGCTCCAGAATAAGTGTATACTATCTACATAGTATCTACATCTACATAGAATGTGAGAGTGCAGTAAGAGTTTATTGTTATTTTTGAAGTTACTGTAACATTTAGCATGTTTTATTAAAATTTTTAGAGACAATATGCATGTGAAATTGTGAATCTAGTAGAATGTTGTGGAAGAGCGCCAATGCCGGAAAGGGCCAAATGGCCCGTCTTGAAATTGTATCGGTACAATGGACTGGGCTAGAAAATAGTTATTATTTTGTTTATGTTAGTTTCAAAGCATCATTAGTCTGCATACCTATAGTTTTTTACTCAATGGTAACTATGAGCCGGCATGAAAGGGTTAAGATAACTTTAGGGCATAAGTTGGGGCCTCACTTCCGATCCCGAATGGTACAGTTTTGAGAACCCCAAACAACTGTTTTAAACGTCGACTTTGTGTTTATTTCAGGTGCCGTCAGCAGTTCTCACGGCGAAAACGGGATCGAGATTTGGGGTCGAGGCGATATCAGGATTAGCAGCGCGGATCTAACCCAAAACGGGATGAACGGTCTAGTCTCTCATCTAGACAGCGGGAAGCTCACTCTAGACGGTCTACATATCAGCTCTAATCTGCAATTTGCCGTCAAAGTGGTTCGACCCGCGACCCATAATCGACCCCTATTTATCGATCTACTACGGAGTAACGTGACCCAACATTGGTGGCGGTCGGCAGTCTCTCTCGAGGCGGGCAGAGGGGCCGAGATGTCCGTGTCGGAAAATCTATTTGCCAATAACATCAATGGAGCGATTGTGGCCAAACCGCTAAGTAGATCACGTCTAACTATCGCCAATAACCTATTCTGGAAAAATTATGGGACAGTGGTGGATCTAGAAGGTGTGGGACAACTAGTGGGACTGAGTATCACAAACAACACTTTCAATCTCAACATGGCAACCAACAGCCACAACCAATCGGTTGTGGCTATTCGAATTCTGGGACCGACGGTTCCGGGGTCATCTAAGGTCAGTCTGCAATACAATTCATTCGAGCAGAATACCATGCGACAGGTGGTTTGGATTCGACAGGAAGGAAGATTGACGGAACAGCCCGGCTCGGGTCGCGGGATTCTGAGTCTAGAGCACAACCGGTTGCTCCGAAATCTAGGACCGACTACTCTCAACATACAGGTCCTGGGAGCGGAACTAAGCCAAAATGTGCTGGCCAATAATGTCAGCGAATGTGAGTTGCAGGTCGGTCCGTATCGAGATGGCGAAACGGTGAAGGCTGAGAACAACTATTGGGGTCGAGACACGGCAGAATCGGTGGCAAGTCGAATCTGTGATTTCGCGAGCAACGCAAATTTGCTGCGCGTCAGCTATGTGCCCTTTATGCACAGTGACCGCCTAACGGGGGAGTTAGGGGAAGAGCACATGCCATTTATGGCTGGGGAGGAAGTTGGAGGAGTGACCAGTGCTGACCAGCTAATCGAGCCTAACCCTGGAAAGCCATACCGTGTGACCCATTCAATTCTGATCAGGTGACCAGTATTTCCTTGCCGTATATTTCCTTCCTTGTGTTTTAAATGAGAATCAGCTAGGGCCGACGAGAGTTGAAGGATGTGGTGTAGTGGGTTGGCATTCTTGACGTCGACACGATAGACCCTGGTTCGAATCCCAGCCCCAGCATTACTTTTTTAGATACTGTGTACTGGGATTTTCTTTTCTTTGACATTTTGCAGCTAATATGACCTAGAGTATAAAGTTTATGTCGTTAGTCTTAATTAAATGTTGTCGATGTCATGTATATGTCATAATAGTATAGAAGCTTTGACCCAGCATTTGCAGCGTTTGCTTGTTGTTTGCATATTTGTTTGCTCATAGTAGGTATTACCAAGAGTACGTAATAGAAAAGCGTATGACACTTTTTCTTATTCTAGCTTTTAATCCAGGGTACATTAACAGGGCTGTTTAGGCCGAGCATAGTTTAGCCTGGAATACGTAAGAGTGTCAACTTATTCCCAATGTACTTTTAATATGATCAGTCTCATAATCTCTACCTATTGTTTTAGCAAAGGTTCAACTCTAGAAGTAGCACCAGGCACGGAGATGCAGTTTGAAGGGGACAAAGGCATCCGTGTTGAAGGTAAGCCGGGTACTTTCTTCAGCCCCTAGACGTCATAAGGTCATGGGATGGTCTCCTTGTAAAGCCCGTTTCATACTCGTGTTGTGAGAATTAGGGCCTATGAGACTCGGGGACTGTGGTGTAGTGGTTAGCATTCTTGTCATCGACGCAAGCGTCTCGGGTTCTATTCTCCATTTTTTTGTTTCGAAATCGATGCATCCTCTTTCTTTCACTTTCACCATTCGTCCTTGTCCTCATTGTTTTATCTACGCTATTCCACAAAAAACTGCTTGCCCATAAAATGTCTTGCGACACCCGTTAGGATTACTTAGGGAAACGTCGATTTCTACTTGATGGGCTATCCGCTCAGCCAGCAAAACAACGAAATAATCACGCCACATGTACTTCTTTTTGGAGTTCTGCTTAAAATTTTGCGCATAAACGATCAGACCCATTTAAAACTGACAACAATTGTTTGTTTTTCAGGTCGACTGATCGCCAAGGGAACGCCGGATCAACCGATCGTATTCTCTAGTCTACCTGGCGCCACCTGGATGGGAATCACGTTTGAAAATGCCAGTGCGTTGCAAACACTAAAGTCTGACCAAAAATTGCTGAGCCCTGAGACAAAACATATGCGGTTTTGTTATGAAATTAACTTTTTATGTATCAAAATTACAGAGAGTAATTTAATGTTGTTAACGACGATGTACACATTTGTGAAGTATATAACAGTGGGTATTTGACAGCCAGTATTTATTTATATGGCCAAATAGCTGAAACTGTAGGGTGCTACTGGTCTGCAGATCTGGATATCGTTGGTTTAAAATCCCATCTGTGTAAATTGCTGCTGTTTCAAAAATGGCACGCTGATGGGTTGCTCCGTTTCTTGTCGTTTTTGACAAGATGCCATTTTGACGCGCACATTTTTGTAAGTATTGTGTACTCTTGGTAATATCCGCCTCTTGTTTCAGTGCAAGTGGAGTCCGAGCTCTCTTACTGCGTGATTCGCGGCGCGGAACGCGGCATCAAGTTGAACTCGGACAAAGTGGTCCTGAGAAAATGTCGTATCGAGGCGGCTCACTCAGAGGGCATCGTCATTTCGGACGAGTCCGGTTACAGGGTGGACTTGGGTGACTCTGAGGTGGTACTGTCGCAAGGTCACGGGGTCAGGGTCAGTTTAGTCCGGCGACCAGTCCACGTGGAGAATGTTCGAGTCCGCTCAGCTCTAAAGGACGGAATCCACGTGGACGCGACTACTATGAATGTCTCTTTGGCTCGCGTCACGGTTAGTCAGTCCTCTGGACACGGTCTTTTTGTCCAGTCCATAAGCCAGCCCACGCAACGACTCGATATCGTTAACAGTACCTTCACGGAACATCACGGAACGGCCGCGGTATTTCTGAATGTCACTGACTACCAGTATGCAAGAATGGAAGGCAATCGGTTTCTTCATAATACCGCTACTGCGCTGCAAATGCGTATGCAATGTAACTCGACGGGACATTTTTTGGCCCTGCCGCCACCGCTCCATATTGTGGGGAATGTTTTTCGCAACAATACGAATGACGCAGCATACGTGAAGTTGATGCATTGTGCCCGAGCTAACATCTCCGAAAACTCGTTCATCGAAAATAACGCCAATCAAAGATACGGAGCTCTAAAACTAGAGCTAGACGTTTTGCCCAATGCGCCGAAAAGTTTCTATCTCGATTTGGCGGGAAATCTATTTGTGCGTAATATGGGCGAATTCTCGACTTATCTGATGCTGATGTCGCAGCACGGATTTTGGGGTCGAGTCGTTAATAACGGCTGGAAGGAGAACAAAAACACTCGAGTCGTAATCGTGGACAGTGCCGAATTTCAGATCCATTTTAACCAGCTTGTCAACCCCGAAAGTGCGGTAGATCTGTCAGTGCAGTACAGTAGCGGCCCGCAGGGGAAGGAGCTAAACGCCACCCACAATTTCTGGGGGACGGCCGTAAGACAGGAAATCGAGAAGGCCATCGAGGACGGACACGACTTTCCCGGTCGAGGTTTCGTGTCCTTCCAGCCGTTTCTGACTCGCGGCACTTTGCTGGACTGTGCAGCGCTGAACAGTTGCAGCGGTCAGTTTGTGCAGCACGAATCACCTGATTTTGCACTTACAATTGTTGCAATAGTCTGATTTATAGCACAACAGTGGGATTTGTAGAAGTTTATAAGCACTTTATAGCATGCATAAAAACTTATTCAGTCCGTTTGTTTTTGTAAAGATTTTTTTCAGCATTTATCACAACAAAGAATCCGTAAAAAACAGCATGGTTTTCCCAGATTTTCAATTTATTACAGCTGTAACACGTTTAGTCGGACATAACTAATCTATCGGACTAATCGGTCCGACTAAAAAAACTCCTTCAACACAGTCTATATTTGGTTAACGTAGAATTAAGGGCATGAAACCTGTTGCAGTAATGTTTCAGGCCAGGGCAACTGTGTGGGCGATGGGGTGTGCAGTTGCCACTCGGGCTACGAAGGTCGAGACTGCAGTCGATTCAATTGTCTGGCTCGATTCAACTGCTCTGAGAACGGTCGATGTCTGGGGCCGAACAATTGCTCCTGTTTCAATGGTATGGTTATAGCTCAAACTAAACTAAACAAACAAACGGTTTGCAATCTAGTTTTGACATACTATGAAGTTTAACGAAAGTCTGATCGAAAAATGCTGGACCCTGAGTCACAAAGAAACACGTAATTTTATTGCGAAATGAACGAACTGCAAAGCAGCAAGAATACAGCGAGTAGTCACAAGCCACACGTCATAAGCCTCCTGTTTTCTCTCAGGGTACAGCATTTTCTGGTCAGACTTTAGTTCATCATACATGGTTGAATAGACCCTACTCCCACTAGGCTGAAGAGATAACAAACAAGAATAATAAGATCTTATTATACCTAGAAATAATTCCTACAAAAAACAAAAACAAAGGTTAGACAGTAAAAATATGCGTTTTAAAGTCAGATTAATTAAATAAAATTAATTATTTAAATTAAATTAAAACTTAAATTAATTAAAATTTTAGTTGAGCTCACGGCTCATCTGCCGCTCAATCTCAACTTGTATAGGCCAGTAGAGTATCAAACATGAGCCTTTTGCCTAGGTGACTATTCGCCAAGTTCTAAAGTGAAGCGGCTGTTAGGTAGAGTATGCAGAAAGAGTAACAGTTTATCCCTTACGATCCATTTGTGAGCCAGGATATTGTGATTTTAGGCTGGAGCGGAGAGTACTGCGAAGTGCCGAGTTGCTCTGAGTTGTCCTCGTGCTCTGGTCACGGCCAGTGCGTGTCCCTGAACGAGTGCCGCTGCAGCGGGGACTGGGCTGGTGCCGACTGTTCCCGCCCTGTCCACAACTGCTCCGCGCACGGACAGCTCAGGGGCAGCGGACTGTGCATTTGTGACACTGGCTGGACTGGTGAGATTCAAAGCTTTCTTTCAGGGCATGGGGAATTGAAAATCCTAAAATTGAGTTCCGGTTTTCAATGCTAGGGGTGAATAAACTGAAAAGTTTTATATTTATTTGCTCAAGGTTAAGCTAACCGATGCTCAAGCTTAGGGTTTGGCTTAAGTATAATCTAAAAATTTGAGTTTTGGTTTAACTAAAACTTCATCTCCTGGAAACCGTAGAAAACATCAATATCATATACATATATACCATATGAAATTAGTTGTTAAGCCGTAATATATATGTTAAAACAAATTACCCGGTGCTTTGTTTTGTCGTGAAGCAGGGCTTCATTCAAGACAAGAGCTTCTTTATCCGATGCGCATTGTACTGTGGTAGTAAAGGTAAACCTACTAACGTTTTGCTATGCCATACCAATGTTTTAGCAAAGAGATGTCATTTTTTACCTATAATATTCAGTTTTTGCCCTATTTCTTAGGCGACAAGTGCGAACAAGCGGTATGTCCCCTCAACTGTTCCGGAATGGGCCAGTGCCTGGAACCAGGGGTGTGCAACTGCGACATCCGGTTCACGGGCCCCCACTGTGGCACCTGTCTGGACCCCCAGGGTTGCGACCAACTCCGTTGCAATCACGTCTGTCTGCATGGCCATTGCAATTTCGCCACGGGTCAGTCACTAGCTGTTTTTTGAGCGGCGTCATAACCGGATTAAACTAGTTTTTTAGTGGAAAAATGTCATGATGCAATGCCTAGTTCATACTTGTCCGTTATTTTAAGCTTACTTAAATATTTTGACTCGTTGAGTACACTATGCGTTTCTAAAATTCAGAGAAAATCAAGTCGAGTTCATTTAATCCGCTCCAGGAATGGGCCTTGATAATAGCAATTGAAATTCTAGTGTAGAGAATGACCGGCCAGTTAAGGGGGTAATTGCGTTTTTAGGTGTTTTTTAAACTACCATAACTGCACTTAACCTCAACAAAAACTAGAGCGGTCTTTTTTACATTTTTTTTACACCTTCTAGTTTTAAAAAAACTATATTTAAAAGCAGATTATCTTTTGCAATTTTACTGCTGCTATCATTTGAATACACCCCATCAGCGGTTTTTTTGACTAATATTTGCGCCACAGTTATGAAACTCAAGATCAGCCAACAACTACTAAACTTTTTGCAGTTATGCACTGACATAATATCCCCACCCGTTTTTTTTATATAGTTGATAAGTCGTTTCTACGTTGAGAAAATGACATTTTCTTGCAAAAATCACGTAATTTGACTTTTCTCTAAAATTTTCAAAAGCCCATAACACCGACTCTACAAACTGTTTTTAGAAAAGGAAAAAAACGGGTGGGGATATTTTTTTAAAGATAATGTGGTTAAAGTTTCGAAGCCTTAGTCTGTTTTTAGCTTGAGTTCTGTGGGCGCAAAAATTACACTGAAATGTCAAAAACCACGAAAACGACATTACCCCCTTAAGCTTTGAGTACTTAACATGGATTAGCAAAAGCGTAGCATGGTAGAGCACCGATATGATATAGAGGTTGATGGTTCAACCTGGGTCATTCTAGTGCTAATACAGTCTAAAGTCTGGCCAAAAAATCCTTGACCCGAAGATAAAAAGAAACACGTGATTTCATTACGAAAAGAACTATTTGCAAGCATTAAGAGTATACGGAGTACTGTAATAATGACGCCACTTGTTTATTTAGTCTCAGGGTTCAGCAATTTCTGGTCAGACTTTAGTGTGAATCTCGCCTTTCTTTCTTCACAGCCAAGACCAAGCCAGACAGTGTTTTGCATTGCACACAAGGGACGTCGTTGAGCGTGAATTCTCATTTTGAAATTATTAAAAGGTAAGGGGAGTGTTATAAGCAAGGAAGGGGCTGCTCCCAGGTGAAGCCTTACACTCCAATCGTAACAAACGTCAAAACCTGTCGCACTAATGTTTCAGGCGAGTGCGAGTGCTCTGACTCGTGGACGGGCGCGGACTGTTCCCTGTGCTACGAGACGGTCCCTGGCGCCTGCCTGTCTGCGCCCCACCTCACCGCCCTCCACCCCACCCACATTCCCACCCACACTAACAATGCCACTGTCTTTGTCATCGGAGACAATTTGCCACAGTCAGTTAATAGTTAGGGCCCGTTTCATAAACTACATATTTAAACAATGGACATTTTAATTTATGAGAGGGGATGGAGGGGACCCCCTCAAAATCGAGATGCCGGGGGGGGTCCCGAAATGTTGGCAAAATTTAGTACAATTGGCACTTTTTTGGGAAAATTTTAAAACATTTTGCAAATTTTAGGGTATTTTTGGTCCCCAAAGGCCGACGTTTGGCGGGAGAGGGCTCCCCAAAATGCTGAACCAGTTACATGTATGGTTCTAAGCAATGGACTTTTGACTTGACCATTCATTTACAGGGCTAAGCGGGTTTATTTGAGTCTGGCTAAATGGTATAACATTCATATATAAAAATGCCATTTTTGAAATTTGCCTGCAATGAAAGATTGATTGACTTATAGAGGACGTTATAGAAATTAAAGAATAGAGAAAAGTGGCAACTCATGGAGTGGAATAGCGCAAACCGCCATACTCGTTATGCAGTACAAAATTGTCGGTAACATCGAAGAAGTCTATGTCGCGTATTTAATTTAAGTAGGTAAATTGTAAATTAGAAATGTTTGTCTAGGCTACGTGTGCTAGAGAATATGTACGTACACGGAAGTACGCGGTAGATCAAAATAGCGTACGCCATTTCAATCTAATCCGCTAACCCCTGTTTCGGATAAAGGTCAGATTTATTCTGGTACCCCTTTTTTGCTTGTTTCAGATCTGAGGACAACCTCTACGAGTGTGAGTTCGGCGGCGTGGAGACGGGGGGTATCTGGTTGGGCGCCAGAGTGGTCCAGTGTTCGGTCCCCCCCATTTCGGACCCCAGCTCCGTCCCTGTTCGAATCGCACCCCACGAGTCTACCCAGTTCATTGGCGTGCTCAATGGAACCCCCGTAGGTCTATACGACTGTTAACTACGGACGAAAACTGTTTTAGTTAAAGTCCAGTTCATACTTGTCCTTGTCATTTTATCTGTTAAGTAATCTCAGCGAGACTGTAACGGCAAATTTAATCGCAAATGTCTTTACTAACTGCACAATCTTTACAATACTGGTTCATAAGCAATTACTTATTATATACCTATTACAATGTCGGTTCCTAAACAATTAGTTATTCCTATTTCCTATCATAATCTAAAAAATTGGGTTAGCTAATATTAAGTCGCCCACTTATTTTAATACAATTCCTTCCAGATGTTAATCTTAATCTAAATGACAAATTAATTAACTTTATCTTTAACCAGTTATCTATATTGCCTATTTCAGTTAATGCTGACCTACAGTACCCCCTGTACGCTGAGTGGGTGTGGCGAGTTCAGTGACGGCTGTCTGGCGGGGGCCTGTGTGTGTCATCTGGGGTACGGGGGGTCCCAGTGCCAGAGTCCCCTCCCAGCCCCCGCCATTGCCCCCCTCCCCCCAGAATCACTCAGCGCTGTTGAGGGTCAACCATATCGCGCTCATCTCACTGTATGTTGATGTAAAGGACTTGTAAAAAATTTAGATTGAGAGGATTAGATTAATTGATTGATCAGTTTATGGGTTTAGTGCTTTTTGTTCTCGCTAAAACCCTTGTTCTCGCTAAAACTCTATCTATTGAGCGGATTATTTATTTATTTAACCAATTTATTGATTAATTTACTGATTTTTGAGCTTTTCTTTATATGGACTTACTATTCAAACTATATCCAATTTCCCAATATGAGATTATGCTTATAAAAAGTCTGGCCAAAAACTAAATGACATCATCAATTGCTATGAGCACATTTTGTCATTTATCAATGTGTATCAATGACTTAAGGACAGAGGCAGGTTTGCCACTATTTAGGACGATTTACCCTTTTCATTCATAATGTTGCTTCATAGCATTAGTTGCCACTATCTCACACTAGTGAAACCTGTCGTGTTTATGTTTCAAAGAATCACTTGTATACTTCACGAGGATGCCTTAGGAATAATGGTCTTCACAAAAATTTCTAAAAAGGGTTTGTAATATTTTCAGTCTGCCAGTAACGAATCAGGCTTGCTATGGTCTCTGCTGGAAGGTCCCTCAGGTCTTACGGTAGACGCGTCACGTGGTCTGGTCACGTGGCCTTCGCCCATTGGCCAGCCGCGCCCCATCCCCGTGCGTGTGTCCGTGCAGTCGCCTGAGGGGGGCGTCTCCAGCACTGAGTGGGATGTGACGGTCCCCCTGACTTATGGGGGGGCCGTGGACGAAGTGAGGGGATTGGGGGGCTGGCTAATCATCAGCGGGCATCTGGTTCCCCTCTCCCCGGATGGCTCGCTTGTGCCTGGGCCTAGACCAGTCACTCTGGCGTGAGTGCACATCAGTATTATCAAGAGTACATGATAGCGAAAAGTATGACACTCTTCCCTATTCTAGCTAATAGGATGGAAGGATGCTCCGGCGGAAATAGGTAGAATAAGGAAAAAGAAGAATACAAGTCATACCTACTCTTTCCTATTATGTACTCTTGATATTGTTCAGTGCTCATTGAGTTTCAAATAAGTTCGTGTCAGCACGAGTTGTGTATACTGTATACGTTCATTGCTTGCCGGGGCCTGTCGCTCAACTTTACAAGTCTTACAATTGTAACAATTTTAAGTGCCGTGTATATTAGGCGAAGTATTGTGAGCAAAATTACATAGATGCTTCATCATATGAATTTTACGAATCAATTTAGTTTGCACTTCCAATAATTGTTACAATGTAAGAATTGTAAAGTTGAGCAGCAAGCCCCAGGTTGTAGATATTGTTTTGGCTTGTGGCTTTAGAATTAGCTGTATAATCATAAATTGTAAATGCATGTTTTCATGGGTTGGGTTTCAGAATCTGCATATCGATTATCTGTGGAATTGGATTGCTAGGTTTGGCTAGATTTAAAAAAGAATGCCCCAATTTTGAAAGAAGGAAAGAAATAGCGGCGCCGAGAATCGAACCTGGGCCGCTCGCGTCGACGACAAGATTGCTAACCACTACACCACAGCCACACCCAAGTCGCATAGGCCCTATTTCTCTACTACGCGACTCATTTACAACGCGAACAGCCTCTTAGAGATTTGCTCTGTTGTGTTTTTTACAGAATTTACAGCGGAGAAAATCTGGTTGAGGTGGTCAACGTGACGTCTAATGGCGACGGCTCCTTCGAGACCAGCTATTTCCCCCCTGGGGGACTTGGTGGTCAATTCACTGTGGTATGTAGCCCCACTCATCTATACGTCTTTCTAGTTCCTGTGACCGCTCACTTTTGAAATTTTGAAATTCACTATATAAGCGACTGACTGACGAAGTATTCGTTGTCTAATGCTTTTTAAGCCTAAGCCTCAGACTAAGCCTGAACCTAAGCCTAAGCCTGAGCCTAACCTCAAGTCACAGAAACCATCAGCCAATCACTAAAGAGGTTATGTCCATTATCGTACATTGAAATTTAAGCACAGTCAGCTTTTAAACGCAGTTTAGGCATATTGGCCTAAGTATGAATATAAGTAAGAATTTTAGTACAAAGACTAGGAAACGATATTGGATTAAACGAGTTCAGATAGGTGAGCTGCTCAATTTAGTCCGCCCCAATTCTTGTAGTACGGATAATTAAAATTATTAAAACTTGCACGTTAAAAACTAAGGTGCTCAGTGTAGTCCGTTTAATTGATGGATCTGATATTGCTAGGTGTTTAACTGTAGACTCGGTCTAAAACGTACTTTTGGAATGAAACATAACATCGTAAGTTTTACGCGTATTTCATGCGATCACGTGTTCGACTAAGACTGGGTTCAAGTTAAACGCGCTTTGTGAATCCCACCCTACGTGTATTTATTTCAGGTGTCGAGCCACCCCTCAGCCCCCCTTCCCTCCCCCACAACCCCTGGGGTCAAAGCTGCCTCCGTTTTCCTACCGGGCATCCAAGCCACCTTTGGCGGAGAGAAAACCATTTATGTGGCTAACCAAGGCAATCAACCACTGACCAACATTACCATCATGGTAGTCACGAAACCTGTTTGGTTAATGTTTCTCGTAGCATACATAGGTTTGGGGTCAAAGTTTTGGCAGATCTGAACAATTTGTGTACTACATCTGACCTCATCTATCGACCGTAGTTACGAATCCTGTTGGGTTAATGATTCTCATGGCACATTTTATTGCTTTAGGTTTTAGACTTACGTACATAGAACACAAATATAAAGGAAAAGATATAGACGGCTGTAGGTAAGAATATATATAGTCGCAAATAAAAGAAAACTAAACAACGAAAAACTGCTTATCGAAAAAACATAACTTCATAACAGTGACATACAGCCTAAACCCATAAAGTAACACATAAACGATAGGGACAAGGACAAGGACGAGTATGAACCGAGCGTTTATAATATTGCACGCATGTTTTTAGGCATTTCCCGGGTTGACCTCCTTTGTATCAAGCGTGCAACTCATTGGCACAGACGGTTTGCCCCTGGAGTCGGATTGGCAGCTGGAGCCGCAACAAAATGTGTCGCTTGGCGTCAGAGTTGATTGGACCACTACTAAACCAAAAGGACCGGTTGACTTCTTGATCAGCACTGCCCAGGGGATATCGACTGTGGTACCGATTCAACCAACAATAACATCACCCCAGGGCAAAGAATTTACGGCGACCCCCGATCGCTTGATATTCATTGTTGATCCGAAATCGACCGCTACGCCTACGCAAGAGGTAATGTTTGCTGCTTTTGAATACGACCAAGAGTACATAATAGAATCCTCTATATGCTCTTGATACGACCCTTTTTCAGTACATACATATGACTCTGCACCACAGCATTCTTTTTTGCATTGGAACTATGGTTGGGATTCACAACCTAGCACCAACACTAGAGTTTGGCTTAAAAATTAGTTAAACACTGAAATTTCAGCTTGAAACTAAAGTTTTTCCGGATTTCCAATGTTTCACTAATTTTTGCGGTAAAATTTAACGTAAGGTTGGGAACTTCAACCATATGTTAAGAATTTTATTGTTGATTTATACTCAGAGTCATATGTCTGTTTAGCCGGCAAAATTACGAAATAATCTGATTTTAAGAACCAATAGTGGCGTGATTATTTTTTAATAGTATTATGCCGTAATTTTACCGGCTGAATTGACATACGACTGTAAATATGAATCATGAATCAATCCTTCACCCAGGTCCAAACTTTATCACTATACATGTAAGTTTAGCAAACTGCTATATGTAGTCTGTTAGCTAAGTTAGCTAATTAATATACAAATGAGTTGATCTGGCAATATTTCAGCTACTCATAGTGAACACCGGCTCTACAGTCGCCAGCAACATTTCCCTGCAACTACCGTCCAGTGGCTCAATTTTTCTAATCTCCCTGCAAGCCCTCAACACTACGCCACCCTTAGTTGTGCCACTGCGGCACCACAATGCCACTGCGGTTCATACTAGGTTGACCTTTGACCCCGGGCACTCGCTGCGGCTCCTGTTTGGTGCTTTGACCCCTGCGAACCCAGAAACAGGCTCTATCCGGATCGCTAGCTCAACTGGTGCTGTGATCGATGTGCCCTATGAGATTATAGCGATGAGGGACCATCTCCTCAACTATTCTGTGAATATTACTGATTTGGATGGGATACGACCCCCCGATGGTACCTCTGGCTATTTGATTGATTCTGAGGGCAAATCGATTGTGGCTGAAATTAATAAAGGTGATTAGTCATTTTTAGTCTTTTATTTGTGATTTTTGCTAACGTTTTTTGATCGGACAATTGGTCAAAATAGTTTTAATCAGTTTAGTCGGGATCACAATATGTGGATCAAGCGGACTGGACTTATTTTATTCAGAAGTTTAATTGATCTTAAATAATAAATTTAACTAAATAAATAATTGCATAAAATAAATAAATAGTATGCAAATAAATAAAATAAATAACATTTTAAATTAAATCCTGAATATATACTAAATTAATACTTGTGAACCAGAACCGGTCTCATGAAAAAACAGTCTACCGGAAAAGACCCCGGACGCCTTTTTCCGGAAAAAATGCTTCTGCAAAAAGCTGTGCAAACTCCGGACAATATTTTCAAATTTGGTGCTGAATTTTAGGTCAAGCGACATTCCAAGGAGTCTTGCCCGGCCCCTACACTCTGGTTGTGAGCACGCCACAGCACGGTAACTCGACTAGGCCAGTGGTCGTGCCACCGGGAGAACCATCGGCCGCAGTGGTCGTGCCACCGCCGCGGACAACGCCCAGTTTGCACCTGCAACTAGTGGACTACCCTGCGCAAGCCAATGCCACTTTTCAACTCACTGTGGAAACACATGTCAGTGGTATACTGTCAAGAAAGAGAGAAGTTTTTGCTAGACAGTATCAGAATGATCCAGAGGGATTCGAACCACCCATCTCTGAATCTGCAGACCAGCGATGTACCATTTAAGCTGTTTGTTTTCTTAGCGGGCCTGTCACACTTCTTATACTTAACAATATCAGAATGTAATCTGGTAACTAAACCTTGGTCTTACTTCAATGTTGATGTTGTAGTTGGAAATCAGGGCCTAAGGGACTCTAGGGCCATGGTGTAGTGGTTAGCATTCTTGAAGTCGACGTTAGATCCTCAGAGACTTCATTTTTTCTATCGAAACTGATCTTTTGTGAAGTTATCGCTTAATCTAATCCAGTTAATATAATAATGTATGAAAAGACATTTGACCTCTTTGTTTCAGGAGCAGGATGCTGCGGGGTTTCTTGTGTTGAAGCCAAACGTGCTGCCTTTTGACGCGGAGGGACGCGTCAGGGACAGCATTTTGATTCACAATCCCGGACCATACGCCTTCAGCCATGCCCAGTTTTTGCTGCCACCAAATCAGTCCCTGCTTTTTCGAGAGTTCAAGGTGACGGCTGTTTTCATTGTTACAATTGTAAGACTTGTAAAGTTGAGCAACAGGCCCCTGGTGATAGCTTGATAGTTTTAAGCCCGGTTCATGCCTTTCCTTAAGGTGGCGCTCAGGGGAACCGACTTTGGTGTTTAATTTTTTTCAGTGACATTTCTGTCCATAAAACCTTGAAGGAAAGTTGTTCAGAATAAACAGAGCTTTGATTTGATGTGCATATTGTGATAAAAAAATTTTCTTAAATTTTTTAGACATTTTTGTAGCCGTAGCATAAAATTTTTTGTTTCAATATAAAATAATTACTTTTATCACTAAAATATGCGGTTTCTTAGCTTTAAATTGATGTATTAAACATACGAATACGTTAAAGCTTTGCTAAGTTATTTAGCCATGAAAATAGCAAATCAAAAATGAAAAACCTAAAAAGCTGATAAATCTTCGAAAATGTCAAATTTTTGATTTAATTTCTTAAAAAATTGAGTATGGCTTTTGGTAACTTTTTCAACGGAAATATGCAGTCCTAGGGAAGGTCTAATTTTTAAAAGTGAAACGTGTGGGCAAACCTGACATCGTTGCGTAGCGAAATCGACTACTTTTTTTGGACTTGGGTCCCAGCTGCCAATTGCGATCGAGTTGAAAATATGCATAATGAAAGAAAGAATATAAATGCAGACGTGAAACTTCTTCAATTTTCAAATTTTGGCTCGCAGCACTTTTTGTAGTCGCTCAAACACAACTATTTTTGAAAAATCATTTTTTTGCAAAATGAAAAATAGAAATAAAAAATCGAAGCTCAATCACGTCTAGATTTTCACAAGATCTTTTTATCGATACCAAGATCGTCAAAATTGGTTGAAGTTTGGCTGAGCTAGGTGAAGAACAAGCTTAGTGTGAATAGGAAATTCGACATGGTCATTAAGTTTGACACATTCACATTGACGTGCTGAATTGTATTGTAAATAGGTTTTTTTAATGTCTCTTTGATGTACAATTAAAGTGGTATTGCTTTTTATTGCATGAGCTGAGCGTCAGACATGAGTTTTGTTGCTGAGCGCTACCTTAAGGTGGCGCTCCGAATAACTGACTTTGGGCAGTAAAAGTTTTCAGTCACGTTTTCAGGTCTTTGTTCTTGAAGAAAGGTTGTTCAGCAGTGAATTAGCTTTCGTTTGATATACATAACATGTAGTTTTGTTGAAATTAATTTTTTGACCTGAATTTTGATATGGCAAAATCTTCAAATCGATTTTCCGAAAAATTGTATATGGCTTTTGTTACTTTTGATAACGGTTTAAAGATAATAGGCGACTGCAACTTTTTAAAAAGTCGTTTGTGTAGGCAAACATTTGCAAAAAAAATTTCAAATTACGTTGAGCGATAATTGACAAAAATGCACTATTTTTCAAGCTCATTTTTTGTTAGCTACATTTGTTGGCTTCTCCAACTTTTCTCAATGGTTATTTGCAATAAAAAATACGCTCTATTTTTGACACTGTCGTTTGTGTGGGCAAACCTCAGATTTTTCTGATCGGCAATAGCCTTTTTTGAATCGTGATAGCTCTCCTCCATGTCGTTATTTTTCATTGTGAAATTTGACTTAAAGTTAGAAAATAAGTAGATTCAGGTATACCTTCTTCGAAAATGTTGATTTCTGTTTTTGGTGAAATTCTGCAGCGATTTCAAGTTGACCAATTTTAGAAAAACGAGTGTATTTTGAGCCGAAACAATTGGATTAAAATTATAAGAAAAGATACATCTCGGCAACATAATTACCTACAGTTTAAGCTATAGATCGTAAAATTTGAACAAAGTTTCGCTCAGTTATGCCGTTTGAAAAATTATGCGCATTTAGCGAAAATAGAAATTTTCAATCAGTGATAAAAAATCAGAACAAGGCACCAGCCACGTGAAACTTACTCAGAAACAGAGCTTTGTAACAGGCTTCAATATATTTAAGCGAAATTCATTCTAGCTAGAACCTACGTCGACTTATAAGATAATAAAGTTATGGAAGTTATTTGGAGCGCCACCTTACGGACACAGGGACAGGCACAAGGCCAAATTGCGGTTAGTGCTGTGAAAGCTTGATAAATGCGTTTGAAATAAGTATTTGTATACGGTATGGAAGTGACCTCAACCGTGGCTACACCTGGATTCATATTTACATCCGTATGTTCGTTTAGTCGGCAGAATAGCTAACCAGCTAAATCCTGTATAAAATCACCTTGTGGCGTGACTATTTCGTAATTTTGCTGGCTGATATATGACAGGCTAAGGACATATTACGACTTTAAGTATTAATCGAATTTTAAAAACTACGTGTACTTCACATGGATTAGGTTGGATTGGTTGGATTAATGAACTAAATGAACGTTTTCGGGGAACCATGAGTGACTATGCTAATCAATCAATCAATTTTTCTGGACATGCATATTATATAAAAACGTACGCAAAACCATGGTTTAGTAAAACCACCTTTGTGAAATCCACCCGTAATTCCATTACGAAAAGATCAAACTTCAGCCATCAAGAGTTTTGTGGGTAGCTGCGAAAAACACGCCACATAATTTTTATCGGTGTTCAACATTCTTTGGTTAGACACTTGCATATGAACCGACTGGTGCCTGTAAGTGAGAAATCAGGTGGTTCGATACGAATTCATCATATTATAAGTTTATTACAATTTACCTGATTTCACACTTGTTGCGAATTGTTGCAATTGTTACAATAGTAAGACTTGTACGGTGCAATGCATAAAGGCAGTAGCTCAGTCTTGCTATAACGCAGTCTAAGGGCAACATTCGAACCTATGTATTACGTGTAGAATTTTTCGTTACGATCTTCTAGATTACAGAAATAGAACGCCTTAGACTGGTTTTAACGTAAGGCTGCCTTTATGAATTCCACCCCTAAAGTTAAGCAACAGCAACAAGTTGGTCTAAAAGAGGTTGCCTATTTCAGCATCCCTCCTTTCCGCCGCTTCTGCCCACGAACTCTAGCGCTCGCGTCCCACTTCAGCTACACCTGCGTCTCGCGTCCCCCTGCGACGTCTACGTGGTGCCAGTCCGATACCATATCCTCTCCCCCTCCGGTTTTGTCCCCGACCAAACGACCCCCCTTTTTCTGCAGCCACACAACCTTCACACCTCTCAACCAACAATATGTCCCGGTCTGTTTATTAAACATTGGTTATTAAGTATTAACTATTAAAATACTATTCATATAGTAATCATTTAGGTTCGGTTTATACTTGTCCATGTCCGTTTGTCAAAAATGGTATTAGATCAATCACGTTCTTATTGTCATTCTTATTCTCCACTACTATTAAATACCTGTCTTCAAAAAACAGTGCAATAACTAGCGTCAATAACTAAGTGCACGCTGCTAGATTCACAGCGTGCATTAGTTATTGTACTGCTGTAGGCGTTCATGTCAGTTATTGACTTATCGCACTGTATATTTCAAAACAGATATAAGTACATTATATCACTTTGTAGCATGCACTCAGCAACTATTCGCACTAACACGTGAAGCCCGCGTCATAAACTCGTGCACTGCGCGCACTCGTTCATGCACTTGGTGCTTCACGTTACAGTGCGTATAAGCTTCTGAGTGCACGCTACATCGTGCTATAACTTACACTAGTACTGTTTCTATTTCAGTGACGACAGCTGGTTTGACCTCCACTGTACAGCCCCCCTCGCTGAGGGTAGTGACCCCCCTTTTCTGCAATTGCACCTCGTCCTATGCTGCTAGCTGCGTGGCCCCCTACAGTTCCACGGCCCCCTGTGGAAACGCCCTACAGCTGCTACCCCAGACCTCTGGCTTGACCACTTTACTGCGTTTAATTCGATTCGTAACCCGGTGCAATATGGCCGGGGTTAATTTGGTGGAGACCGTTAATGTTCTACGGTAGGAAACTATTTAGATGATTTTTGGGTCAGATCGGATAATATGTTATCAAGAATACATAATGGCATCTCACTCTGTATAGAAGACCCTTTTCTAATGAGACATAATATTAGGTATGTACTCTTGATGTTACGGATAGATTTGTAAGAACTTCCACACAGCAGTCGCTTTTAATGTACTGTTGTTTAGTAAAGTAGCCTGCCACTAGCATGCGCTAAAGTTTTGCTTAAATGTTGAAGGCACACTCAAATTTCGGTTCAAATAGTTACAAACGTAACACACTTACGGACGAATGTAACACACTTACGGACAACGTAACAAATTCCGGACAAACGTAACACACTTACCGACGAACGCAACACACTTACGGACATACGTACATTGGACACTTACGGACAAACGCACATAACACAATAACGGACAAACGGAAGACACGAACAAACGTAACACACTTATGCACAGTGTACGGCACTTACGGACAAACGTAAAACATTTACGGACAAACGCAACACGCTTACGGACAAGTATATAATTTCTTTAACTTCATGTTTTGTCATTTTTCAGCTGTCTGTCAGCGCTGCCCACGCATTGTCCTGCAGAGGCCCCCACGCCAATTCTGGCCGACGTCAGCCACCTGTCTGGTCTCAATCGTCTTCTGGGCAACCCCCTGGGCCCCCTCTTTCCCCCCGACCTAGCCCTCGACCACCCCACTGCCCCCCCGCTCAACAACCAGTCTACTGTTTTATTAGACGCGTTCCTCACCCTGTTGGATGGAATCGTTAGCGTTTATGGAGAGAAGGGGTACAGTTTTTTGTAATGAGAGTATTTTGAGAACACAGGGATAGGATAAGGACAAGTTTTGATCAGCTCGTGTTAAAAAAATGAAAACGGATAAAATCGTTTAGGCTAGTTTTTGTTTTTACAGAAAAGGTGAACCTGTGTTGTCCAAAACGTTTAATGAAAAAGAATACGTACGTATATACCCTAATTTTGGACAAAAGACAGAAATGTACGCAATTTTAATCGGTTGCCGGTATCGTCAATGTCAAGACTACTAACCACTACACCACAACCGCTATGTCTCGTAGGCCCTATTTCTCATTTACAACATTCAATTAAAAAGTTACCCATCTGAGAAAGTTATTTGCATATATATTTTATTTGAATTGGTGTTGCACCAAAATTGCAGTATAGGTTAGGGACCAGGATATGGACAAGTGCTTCTACTATAGCAAGGACCAAAGTTATTTGCTACTGACTCCGGATCCAAGTGACTTCGACTCCGCGTTGACTCCGGAGTCTGTAGCAAGTAATTTTGGTCGGTACTGTCATTTACCCTCAAAACATATAACAATAGTTGCAGCCACTGTAGTTAGCGCACTTTCTGTCTTATTTTTAGAATCCCCACCCTGCGGTCGGACTTATGGCTCTCGAACTTCCTTCTAGCCGTTTCGGACTACTCGACCGAAGGCAATCATATCTCCGAGACGGAGTTACCCAGCGTGCTGGCCGTGGAAGGGGGGTCGCGGGCGGTGGAGGGGGCTCGAGAACTCGCCAGCCGGTGGAACCAGACGGTGTCCGCGTACGGGCGGGGACAGTTCATCCCCTGGCAGGGACCAGAGGACCTGACCGTGCCAATGTACCACCTGCTGGACCTGGCACAGCTCGCTGGGCAACTGCGTCGGCATGTCCAGGTTGGTATGTCGCCTCTGGGGCGGGGTCAGACTTACCTAGGCGGTGGGTATGCGTGGATAAGCTAGGGTGAAGTTAGGTTATTCGTATGCGAGGGTAGGGGTTAGGGTAAAATTAGTTTATCCCCAAGCTAGGGTAAGGGATAGGGTAAACTTTGGTCATCCTTATGCGAGGGTAACGGTTAAAGTAAAGTTAGGTTATCCCTGCATGTTATGCAGAATTATAGGTAATAATTATTGCTGTATACTACGTATGTTATATACTATGTTAAAATATTATTGACCCTAATCGATAACGATAACCATTGGTTTTATTTACAATTTGAAATACCAATCAGCTTTTTCCCCACTCGTAATTTTGACAATACGGCTCCTACTTGCAAAAACCTTTTCAGATAATTTGGACAGTTGTCAACGAAATTGATTGCTTTTCTTATTACTTAATGATTTTTTGTTCTTATAGAGTCCGTAGCAGTAATAGGGTCCAGCCAGATAGATAGGTTTAATACACTTCTCATCCGGTTCTGTATTCTACTAATTCATCGACTCATCTTTTATTTATCGACTCATCTATTCGACTCATCTTTTCAAGTCTTGATCAGTGTCATCCATGATAGAGACACGCTGTGCGAATTTTTATGCTCAAACCGTGGTTTCACTAATCATATGATACAGAGGCCCCAAGAGATTTGTGACACAGTTTTATTAAGGCTTCATTACCGCTTTATTCAGAGTACTGTTCAAATACGTACAACAATAAGCATACATGATAATATACTGATTTTATCAACCGCCCATGTGTCGTTGAAAAGGTCGAAGTGAAGGTAACCCGCGGACAGATATTTATCTTTTGGCGTGTCCGGCCCAGTGCGCTGTGCTCATTTCCGTTACAAAGCCCTAGAGCGTTATGGTTACAGCCAGAGATGCACGGAAGGAATCAGCAAGGGGGGGGGTGCCCGACCCCTGGCGAAGAGACGGTGGTTCTGCTGTTGGTTGAATTTAGGCGATAACCGGCAAAATGTTGCACCATTTCGATTTTTAACTCATTTTTGGTACACTTTTTTGGCAATCAGATGGCGGGGTGTGGGGTTGAGGAAGGGGATGCCTGGTGTCTGAGGGGGAGGGGGTGCCGAAACCTCCCCTATGTGCATCTATGGTTACAGCTAATATCATACATCATCAATGAAATGCGTAACACATTGCGGATTAAAGGCTGTCTGCAGCAACGCTGACTTGAGTACGAGTGTTTGCGAGCGTGCGTGCTTCAGCGTGCGGCGCTGTGCTGCGGACAACGTGGCGTGAATTTCTTGGCGACACGCTGCCATCGAATCACCTTCGAACTGTCGCTTGGCGCTAAACTGTCTGGGTCGCAGCTGTAGGCCGAAAACCTGGTAGTTGAACAGTTGCTTGAGAGTCTCTCGGAACTGTCGACTGATATTCAGATAGATCAAGAAATTGACCGCAGAATTGACCACAGTGGCTATGTTGGCAATGTGGCGCAACAGCGCGTAGAGTTGCGTATTCCGGCGCAACACCTTATGGTTGCTGTGTTCCAGGACAGTGAGTAGAAAGGAGGGGGTATTGCAGAGCAAGAATACCGACACAACCACAATCAGGGTACGGGTGCGGTCTCTGTTGTGGCATCTACGGCGCCACTGTGCTTTGCGGCGCATCCAGGGGGCGGAGGGGATGCAGAGGGGGTTGCCGCGCTGCAAGGGGTTGGCTGGCTGGCCGGTGGACAAAAGAATGACCATTAGGTTGCCCACAAACAGAACCAGAAACGGCAGAAACACAGTGAACAGTGAGCTTAGCCAGATGGAATACACCAGAATATATTCCTGGTTCAGCAGCAAGTCACTTGGCAGCGCCTGGTAGCGCCCCAAGCCTAAACATGAATTGACGAAGGTGAAACCAGTAGATGCTGTCAAGAGTACATAATGGCAAGAGTATGACACTATTCCCAGTGGCTAGATGAGCAGTGCTCAATGTGCAACCTGTGTGCCACCAAGAGTACATATAGTAGAGACGCCAAATGTGAACCACCTAAAATTTGACACCTAAACTGCCGATACTTAGACCGATATTTCTCATGAATAAGTTGAGCAAATAAGCTAAAACTTTAATGTAATATTGACTAATAGTTCGTGCAACTTTCCGCTAAATCTTGTGCCGCGACACTAACTTTAGGTTAAGTTCTGTGACTTTTAAATTCAAATATTTGGATTTGGTGCACATTAGGAGACAGGGCCTAAAGTGAACCGGCCGTGCCCTTGACTGCACCAGTCCACATTTTACGGTAAAAACTAGTGGAAACGCTACTTTGAATAATGTAAATTGTAGCAAAATGTGTGAACTGAAAGCGTGAAAAAAGATTTGTGAAATCGTTTAGTGTAAGATGAGAAAATGCAGATCCAAAACAAGCAATTTGCAGACATCGGAACACCCTGTACTAATGTGAAAGTTGTTATTAAAATACATAATAAACAGTTCTGCGAACCATATTTCAGTTGTTTGCAACATTGTCTCAATCGTGCAGTTCAATATCGATATTTTACAATGCATTTTGTGTTCTATTTAAGGGCCTTAAACTGCACCAATTTCTTCTACTTTGTTGTGCCTAAAAGTGCACCAAATTTGGAGGCGCTAAAATTGTATCAAAATCATAGAATTTGATCTTGTTTTTAATTGTGGAGTTTCTTGAGTGCATACACTATTCTGACAAAAAATTTCCATTCAAAATTTTGCTGTATGGCTATGTAATAAAGGCATTAATAATGGTGCAAAATAGGGCGCCTGGTGCACATTCAAATCTAGGGTGGTGCACATTAGGGGCAAATTGCAAGATTTGGTGCACCGCAGAAAAACGCCTCTCAAGATCGTTACGTGCAGTTTTATGTTTTATAATGTACAAATTCGAAATCAGCAAAAATTTTTGAGTGTAGAAGTGTCAAAAATGCATTCACTTTACGCTAAATTTTTGGTATTATTAAAGATTTTCCAAAAAAACGGTCAGAGGTCTTGTCCACTTGGACAGCACGCATTTTTCAGTTCAAAAAGTTTGTTGCATCATTGTACATTGCTTCTTGTACGCACATCTTTCAAAATGGTGTCGTGGATAGTGATTTAATTCCTCTATCATATGGTGCCACTTTCAAGACGAGACTTGCATTAGCGTTGAAGTTACATTCATTTGAACAACCGAATGGTGCACATTAGGACTGGTTCACTTTTGGCGTCTCTACTATACCTACCTACTGGCAACATTGCGGCTTGATAAGTTCGGGAAAACTTGCGTTACTATTGTTTAAAGCCGCCGTATCCTCTAACTGGAGCGGAGCGCTCCATACTAGAATTAGCTAAATTAGCTAATGACAGACCTAGGGCCCATTCCTTTATAAGACTATTTTAGTTAATTTCAGTCATACCTACTAAACTGCTTGAAAATAATTAAACATGTCATTTCAAAACAGTAGAATTAAACGCACTCAAGTTTTAACTTTTTAGTGAGATTACGCGGACGCATGCATGCTATTCCGGTTAGTTAAACATTTAGGAATGGCTACAGACTAGAGCAGACTGATTTTGACTAGCTCAGTCCGATACCAGTTCCTAAATTTTGGACTAAAATAAGTTTAATCCAGGAGCCAGGTAAGTGAGGGCCCCTGATTAGTTAAATAACTTAAGGACTTGACACCAATGTACGTGGCCTAACTAAAGCTTGAAGAGAATAGGTATTATAATCATTGTGTCTTATGTGTCATATGTCATATGAATCATAACATGCTTGGACCTTTGCATTGTGGAAAATGAACAATCCTGATCTCGAAATATTTGGTCGCAGTGAGCACAGTGGCACCAAGGAAAACTGCAAATATTGCCAAAATGGCACTTTGCGGGTTGCAAAAAGTAGTAGCATGAGCATCTCCAAAGCTCATCGCAAAGACACATCGTTCTACTGTCGCCGAAACCATAAGATAAGCCCCGCCTTCCTTGAACACGTGACTAAGCACGTACACGTGACGTAGATATTTAGTCCACAGCCAATTGAGCGACGGCAAATTGAAATATTGGTAGATGGCTTCGACGGCGTAAATCAGCATTGCGCTGATCAAAACACCAGAGTCACTGATTGCCAAGGCACAGATGAAATAGTTGTGCGGGGATCGCATACGCTTGCTTCTAGAACACAAACAAATAATTGGTCACAAAAATACTTGAGGGAACATACTTTGCTAACCCTTTAATGCCCGGAGTATCACTGGCTAGACAGTCTCATTCAGACACTGTCAACTAAACACTGTCAACTAGACATTCAGACATAAAAAACTAGACATTTAGTCTAGTTTTTTGGCCATTGCTCCAGCTACGTGCGTCGTAGAGAGATCGCAAAGCCACCATTCGATAAAGAAATGAATGGTGAACAAAATATAATTAGTCAATTAAGGGTCTAGGACTAACCGTTTTTGAGCGCTCAAATTTGAGAATTTGTAGAAATTTGCGCCATCGCTCAGGCATCATACGTACCTCACTCTAGAGTATCAACACAGCAACTGTGCGCCTGCCATAGTTAAAGGCAAGCAATAAACTACATTATCCGCTGTATCTGCTGCACAAAAAGCGGATGCCGAAGTTGCATTCGAATTTCATAAAGTGGCCCTAAAGAAAATACTACTTTTGCGATTAAAAAAAGTCAAATTTGCGCATTGCTTAAACAAGCATAGCCTTCGCTGTGTGGCAGTAGGACTAAAAATTGCCTGCCAAATGCGAAAATCTACAATTCATCATAAAAACAGTTCAAAGATCTTGTCACTAGAATAGACTAGTCAAGTTGCATAGCCCCAGATGTAGTAGTTCATCATGTAATATCACCCATGATCCTTTGGACACGATAGGGTTAAACGGACTGGACACATATAATTAGTGCAATTGGCGCGTAAAATATAGCACAAAACTGACGTTTAGCTGCGATTCATTCGATTATTTAAACTGGATTTATCTTGAGTCAAGTTGATTGCCGGGTTGAGTCTACAGTACATCTTGAATTAGGTACCGGCGAAAATTACTTGCTACAGAGAGTCACAGTAAAATCACTGACTCCAGAGTCAAAGTACCTGTTGTTGAAAGAGTTGGATATACTTTGAAAGTTGAAAGACTCCAAGAGTTGTATATACTTTGACTCCGGAGTCAAGTAACTCCGACCCCACTTGGAATCCGGAGTCTGTAGCAAGTAACTTTGGTCGGTACTGTATTTGGTGCAGCTTAAATCTAATTGGTCAAGTCAGTATGCTAACTTCGCTGTAGAATGACATCCTTAGACGTCTCACTTGAACACCATGAAGGACAGGGTATTTGCGACAATCCCCAAAATGCAAATGAGCGACAGGGTGACGCCAATCAAGTAAAAGTGCAGTGGGGATTGCGGCTCGCGCTCGGGGGGGCAGGTTGGGGAAGAATTGGGGCGGTTCACAATGCTGAGTAGGGTGCTGTTGAGGTGGACTGCTGCCAGACGCGATTGCAGACGACGACCCAGATCCATCCACGACCACGCCAGTCTAAATAAAACTAATCTGTGCCTTGTGAACTTCAGAAATATTTAAATGTGCCAGTATAAACGCCCGTCAGTGTTTGCGCGTTTGCACCTCCATGAGGTGCGCCATGGTGAACTCCAGAAATATTTAAATGTGCCTGTATAGTGTTTGCGCATTTGCTCCATGACAGAGTTTTCGCCATGAGGTGTGCCATGGCGCACTTTATAAACATCGTAAGGCGCATGGGCGAGCGCATCAGCGGATGTGTAAGTTAGCGTATCAGCAAGAGTACATAGTGTATTCTTGCTGCGCCCGCTAGTCCGCTAGTGCGCCCTGCATTGCGCCATGGCGTACGCCATACAATGCCTATGCAAACAAATGCGCTCTTGTGTGAAATGAAAAGTCAAAACCAGTATAAATGTTGAACGCGAGTCAACCTGTTCATAGTAATGCGGAAGTGTCCGTAGTTGTCCGTGTCCGAGTCCGAGTCCGTGTCCGGAAGGTTGTCCGTGACATTTGTCCGTATCCGTGTCCGTCAGCACCATTAATTCATACTGCTTCAGAGTCAGACACTCTACGGACAATGCGTATGCATATAAAATAACACCAACAACGTTTCTGCGCAACAGACGAGTGTGTGAACACAAGTTTTGAAAAATCAATAAAAACGTTCTACACACAAAAGGCAAGCTGTTAAGTGAAAATTACGACAAATTTCCCATTATTTTACTATGCGCGGAGGAATTTAATGTGCACGCACGTACACGTGACTATAAAGGCTACAATTTGATTGGCTAATTGCTTACGGACACGGACAAAAGTTGTCAACTTGACTTGCGGACATCCGTACAGTCCTTACGGACACTCACGGACAATTTCTTACGGACATCCGGACAACTGTGAATCAAACTACTCTTACAGACACGGACACGGACTCGGACACGGACAGCCCTTACGGACAACTATGAACCGGGCTTAAGACAGAGTTGACCATTTAAATTTAGCTACATTTTCTTTCTTCGATACAGCAAAACCACTTAGGTAAGAGTGCACTCTTCTTCTATTACAATAAGACTCTTATTATGTACTTTTGCTACAACCAAGCGAGGCTCCGCCTACAGAAAGTTTCAGAATTCAGCAACTAGTGAGCTAGTTTGATGAGTTTACCAGACACCTATGTCAAATTGTCCACGTGGGATCAGTCACAGTTTACAGCATTGTAACAAGCTAGAGCACAGAACAGAAATGGACAACGCTCAGATTAATTGTACCAACATTATTTATTACATATACCAAATCGGATTAACTGAAGATTAGGTTAAACCTATTTAGCTCAGGCTTAAATTCCCTAAATCGGTTAAGGTCCGCAGCACCAATGAGGGTTAGCGTAGTTGGCGCTTAAATTTCTGTTCAAAACTGAGGAGAACTGATTAGGGATTTACCTGGAGTTTAGCTCCAGCTCAGACTTAAGTCAATCCGATTTGGTGCAGTCCAACGTTAAAATATTAGTGCTAAAATCAGAGTACAAAATGAAGATGTACTGATAATGATGAAACAGCAAAGGCGAGAGATTTACGCAAGCAAACTTTAATAGATAATTGCCGGCGCTAATAAATGATAATTAAGTGCTAAAAAGTTAACTCCTTGGAAAAAAGTTAACACTAATTAGGATCTTCTTATATCTAGATTATGAAAACATAGCTGTTCAATCGATCGGCCAACATTTCGAAAGGTGTAATTCGCCATAAACTTATTTCAGCGCAGTGTTGCAAAATCACGAATTGCGCGTTTAGACGATTTACTTCTAATCTAATCTAATCTAATCTAATCTAATCTAATCTAATCTAATCTAATCTAATCTAATCTAATCTAATCTAATCTAATCTAATCTAATCTACAGCACCGACTAAAATTACTTGCTACAGTTTTCGGCGTCAAAGTATGAAGTTATTTGTACTTTGACTCCGGAATCAAGTGACTCTGACTCCGCCTTAACTCCAGAGTCAGTAGAAAGTAACTTTGGTCGGTACTGTAGCCTATTGTAATCTACCTAATCTAATCTAATCTATTGAGATACAGCCTTCAGTTAAACAAGCTTTGTGAATCCCAGCCACTAAAAACTAAAAAACACTAAAAACGTGTGTTACTAAAAAATTGTGTCTAAAAATACTAAAAAAATAATAAAAAATTGTGTCTAAAAGGAATTAGTAAAAAAATAAAAAAAACTAAAATTGTGTCACTAAAAACGGTCTGCACAGGCAAATTTAGGCTAAACTTGAGTCTCAAACTGAAATGGAGTATGGCATTAATTAATCGAGCATTCTTGGAGCCTAAGTCCCGCCCAGCCTAACTCTCAGTTGTCTCAGTGGCTGACTCTCTTTATGGTATTGAATTGGCCCGTAAAAAAACTAATTTTCAACAAGTCGTCTGGGAATAGGCCTAGGCTGCCGTTGGATGGGTCATGGCACTAGAATAGATAGCATTGTGTCTCTGCTGGTTTCGCGTATACGTAATGTTGGTGAAAGAATGGGAGGAGCCAAGTTGGGAAGAAAGAAATGGAAGCGCCGGGAATTGAACCCGGGTCGCTCGCGTCGACGACAAGAATGCTAACCACTACACCACAGCTTCGTTGGCCCTAGTTCCCATTTACAACAATATGATTGGCCGTGGGTTACGGGTAAGTGCCGGTACACAATTTTAGGGTCGGATTCGGGTGGAAATTTTTCCAATGCGAGTCACCCGCGAAAAAATTTATGTAGGTAAAAAAAATACTTTTTTCACCCACCACTATCTAGAGAACCTTATTTGTAATTAGCAAAATCTCAATGGAATTTACATCAAGTATGCTGACGAGTTTGAAATTCAAGTGTTGTAAATGAGAATAGGGGCCTTGATTGGGAGCTGTGGTGCAATGGTTAGCATTCTCGGCATCGAGTCGACCGGCCACGGTTCGATTCCCAGTTAATGCGCCTCGTTTCAAAATTTTTGACTGCACGATGTAAAAGAAGGATATAATAAGCTGAAATTGGAACTATCGTTGTGTAATACTTATCTCAGGAGTCACCGCTTGCACGTAAGTTGCGCATATTGCAATTAACTACGTGCAATTACTGAAGTTGAAGCTAGCAGTCTGCAATTAGGTCAGTCAAAGTCATAGCAACGTGCAATTATGTTATTGAATTTAAGTCTAATGGCTTGCATTTCGCATAACGAACACACTTATTGTGTGAAGTAAGACAGGCCCTGTAGAGTACTTAGAGGGATTTACGACAGCTCATCCTCAGCCCAGAAGCTGAACGGTAGAGCGCTGGTCAGCAAATTCAGAGATGGGTACTTCGAATCCCCCTTGGGTCATTCCGATACTCTTTGTTTTTTAGTAAGAATCCCCCTCCCTTTCTTGACAATTATATACACTGTCATTTTTCACAGAGGTATGGTATACAGTAAGTTACATAACTGTGCCATACAAATTATTTAATTGCACTAATTGTGGCACATTATTTAGCCGTTACCATCAGTTACTCACAACAACTACAAATTAGGTGTCCCAACTCTGTGTCATACCCACGTGCTTAGCCTACATGCAAGAAATAATTGCTTCAACAAACAAGCACTTCTGTTGACGAGGGCACATAATTTGACGGGACCACATTAAAGTATTATTTTACCGTATCGGTAAAATTAGGCGCGGCACGCACCAAATTTTTTTGTCAGTACCTACTACTTAGTTTTTCATTTTCAATCAAGTCTCAATGAGTCTGAAAATCTGTTCGACGATTACGTTTTACGTATGTGTAAGTCCATACAATTTAAAAATTGCCCGATGATTTAGAATTCTTTAACATTTGACTTTTATATCATGCAAAGAAGCACAGACTAAAACCATTATTCTACTTTCTATGTCAGAAAAAAATTGCAAAAATTTCAGAGCTGTTGGGAATCGAACCCCCTAACCCGTGTTTCGCAATCACACGTCTTAACTGTTAGGTCACAGCTCCGTTGGAAGATTCGATTATAATCGTGCCTAACTAAATGTTTTGTTAAGGTGGCGCTCTGAATAACCGACTTTGGGCGATAAAATTTTTCACGTAAGTTTTCGTTAATTAACTCAAGAAGAAAAGTTGTTGCAAATTAAATTAGCTTTCATTTGATGTATATAACGTCAAATTTGGTTCAACTTGAAATTTTAACCTATTTTTCAATGGGAAAAAATCTTTAAATCGATATACCAAAAAATTCTATAAGGCTTTTGGTACTTTTTGAAACAGTTCTTTGTAGCTAATTGCTAGTTGCAACTTTTCAAAAAGTCGTTTGTGTAGGCAAACCTGTCTAAAAAAATTTCTAGAATACGTTGACCGATATTGACAAAAATACACTATTTTTCAAACTAATTTTTCGTTAGCTACTTTTTGGCTTCTGAAACTTTCCTCAGCGTATTTTAGTACAGAAAAATTAGCTCTATTTTTTGGAAAATACGTATGTGTAGGCAAACTTCAGGTTTCTGAAATTTGGCTATAGCATACATTTTTTTAAGATTACTGTCAGCTGCGAAAACAAATCCGCTTGAAACTTTGCAGACTGTTAGAGCAGACGTAGGTGGAGGTGCCGAACTTCTTGAATTGTAATTATTATGATTTGGCTCAATATGATAGGCTTTTTAAAACGTCACTTTTGATAGAAATTAAAATAACTAAAAATTTGTCGCCGGTAACGAAAATTCGACAAAAATGGCACCTCGGCAAGATAATTGTCTTTAATTTAAGCTATAGATTGTTAAATTTCGTTGAGGCAGCATTGAGCTACGTCATTTCAAAAATTAGTCAAATTTTTCAAAATTTCAATTTTGATGCAGTCATAAAATTTGCTAAAATATTCCGTGACTCATAAAACATTGCAAAAATGCTTGCCTGGTGTTCGTCTTGATTGCACTTGAGCAAAAAAGTTCGTATCAACAAGAAACAAAAAATTATAGCAATTTGATTTATTGGAAGTTACTCAGAGCGCCCCCTTAAGTGCATCACGGGAAAAACTGCCTTGACAGTGATTCAAAAGAATCGCTATTGCAGAACATCGATATTCAGTCTGCCATTGTTTGTTATGCAGAGACACGCACACACACACACACACACACCGTACGCGCTGCGAGTCGCTCACAAGTAAGAGCTGGTCATTCCAGCAGGCTTCAGAGATGCACTGAAACTGAGCATGATTTACATGCATTTTCAGTTTCAGTGCATTAACTGAAATTAGTATGCACGGCCGCTGAGGCGGCCGCGCAAAAAGTAGGTGCCAACGTTCGAATAGTAACGCCAATCAGACATGAGACACATATAGGGCATGTTATTGCACACATTTTTTCAACGCATATAATTACATATATTTAGCCATCTTCATTTTGTAAACGGAATAACTAAATTTGACCAAAAAATGCCAGCACCTGAGCCAACGATACACGTTTAAGGGTCGATTTATACTTTACAGCCGTTCAGCCGTCAAAACTACGAAATAATCACGCCGCTAATAGTGTATAGAATCAAATTGTGGCGGAATAAATTCGCAATTTCGCCATCTGAACGAACAAGACAAATCGACCCAATAAGAGCAAAAACGAGCGGCAGGTCGTTAATCAAAATCCAAATTGAATGCCAAATCCCGCCACCTGTTTTGTCTCAGGGTTCAGCAATTTTTGGTCAGACTTTAGTCAACAATGAAGTCAGCAAAAGCCATTAGCTGCTTTATGTTTCGACTTTGTCAAGGGTTGGTGTTCTGAAGGTTGTCTTAGAGTGGACAGAGCATTTTTTCGGGTTAACTTCGTCGGTTTGGGGTTCCACAGGTGTCGTAGTTCTTTTCGATATCGACTGCTCATACAGAAATACACCACGCTATTGGCGGTCGAATTAATAACCGTCAGCAGATTTACAGCATCGCGAGAAAACGAATAGAGCACGGGTCGTGCTTCCAGTTGCGGTCGTAGAAACAGTTCGGCTATATTGATGAGAATCGAGGGAAAGTTGCAAAAGAGGAACACAAAGACAATGACCAGTAAAGTTTTGGTCATTTCTCGTTGCCTAGCGCGCCGGGCACGCATTTGCATGCGAGCAATCCAAGGCGTAGAGGTCAACGAAGCGGAAGCGCAAATCCCCTCCGTAGCGGAGCGCCACAATATCGCCAAGTTAAGCAGCAGCAGCAGGAGAAATGGCAGAAAGCTCAGCAGCAGAGTGGACAGCCAGACGGACAAACGAACATAGAGCGGGTCTTCGAGTAGACGACCTTGCGCCACTCGAAGACCCGCGAACTGACCACAGTGCTCGAGTCGTTCGACCCTGACCTCCCAGTATTTGCTGAGAGTCAGGGCGCTCATAGTCACTATGATTAGCAGTATTGTCGCGCGAGCACTGAGGGGGCTACAGCGGGACTCAGGGCTCTCGTACGGACTCCCGTGTCGCCGGATACACAAGTAGCGTTCTAGAGAAGCGGCTACTGTAAGGTATATTCCGGCGGCGTGAGCTATATGGCTCAGCAGAAAGCATTCCCGTAGATACGCGTGCCAAGCTCGGTACAGTTGGATATCGCGAAAGTACTCGTATAAGATTTCCACGGCGTAAAGAGCAATAGCAGCTAGAATGAGCAATATGTCAGAACAGGCAAGAGCACGTAAAAACTCCGCGTTCCCCGAATGCATGCTTTGACGACTGAACACCAAAACAGCCATAGCGTTCCCGAAAAGTCCTAGCCCGCCTATGGCCAGGTGCCCTAGAGCAAAGACGTAAAAACGGACGGAGACATGCGGACTAGGCGAATAATGACACGTCACGTTCACCGTCCATAAAAGTAGTGCTGACGCTGACGTCATTGATATTGACTAATGACTGTCAATGTTTGTCTGTTTGTGTGTTTGTTTGTTTGTTTGAAATATAATTCAGCATAACACTCCATGAGGAAGATAATAAGCCGGAATTATCAACAGTAACGAAGAACTGTAGTCGTATATATATGCGGCTAGGAAGTTAAGAATAAAGTTCCAGGGACATATGCAGATTAGGGAGTCGGTTGTTTTGCATTTTTTCTAAAAAACAAACATTTAATTAGCGAAACTACAACGGAGCGAATTGGCCTAGCTGAGGTCGAAAGCGGTCGGAATTTTTAGCGACTTTATTGTGTGAGACTGGACCTAAAAATTAATTAAATCTAGTCTAACAAAGAGAGGGCTAGACGCTGAAATGGAGGAAGTTCTAGTCGGCTTCTGATTGGATGGGAATTGAACTAGATTTCGTGACTTAAGGTGGTAGTGTCGCCAAAGCAGTTTTGCTCATAGGCTGCAAAATGACAACTTTTTGATTTGAAATTGTACGTTCACTGAGAAACTACTGAAATGCCATATGGTGTCAAATAAATACTGCCAGACATTAGACTACCAATATCAACCAATATTTTTAACCAATCACCATTTGTGAGCCAGACATCACACAATAGAGACATAAAAGTTCAAAAAATCAAGCCAGATATCAGATTGGCCAGCTTGTGAAGTACATGTAATGTTTTGATGCACCATTTTTTGCCACAAATAAGAAAAATGAAAAATGAAGCTTCGTTTTTCTTTTGATTTCAAAATAAGTGTCTAAATTTTTTACAATTTATCATTATTGCTGTGAGTACCTTACAGGTTAGGCACAGTTTCACAGTTCAAACAGGCATTACTCCACAACGACTCAAGCAATTTGCACCAAATTTTGTGTGCATAAACTAGAGCATATGTGCTTTTACTTTGTGTAAAAATTTGTAAAATGTGTAAAGAACAATGACTTATCTTTCACTGAAAAAGTTTTATAGTCGCGCAAAATCGACTGCTTTCGCGACACTACCCCCTTAAGGGCGAGTGGGCTACCTGTATAAGTGAAAATTTTAGGTTCTCCAATTCGCTTCATTCTTTCACACAATGTAGCCCCAGGGAAGGCGCGTCGCAGATGTAACAAACTGGAAACAAACAAATTTTTTTACTTGGGGCTCTCAAAAATTCAATTTTACGTGTAAATCATAGGCGCAAAAAAAGTTTTTTTGTGCTCACAAAGCGTTCCTTTACTCGAAATTTTTGTTAATACTGACGAAGCTGATTTTTACATGATTCGATAGCCTAATGTCATATCTCAACCTCTATGATTCATTTTTTTAAATTTTTGCCCATGGCCTGAGCAGTGAAGCCAAATGTAAAATCACTCAAATTTGGCGGGCCCGAAAAACGACCATTTTTCACATTTCGCCCTCGATTTTAGAATTGAAAATACATATCGAAAATCCGGATCATACGATTTTGCACATACATGTGAGCTACTACTAATGCAAGTTTCAGCCTGATCAGCTTGATGTGGTTTGTGTTAGAGCTGTCCAACTGAGGGCTACTTTTATGCTTTTTTGCGTACTTTTGCCTATGTAAATACACTGACAAACGCACTGAACCAAAAATGAACCTTCAAGCTTAATTGTTCATATCTGAGGTTGAGGTGACTTGGGGGAGTAACATGTGAAAATAAGCAAAATTGGAGAACTTTGATTTTTGACCTGGGTACCCCCCCCCCTTAACTTTATACATGTAACAGCACAAAAATGTTTGGGTACACTTCCCCCTCCTAGGTTGGGACCCCCCTACCCTGAGCCTATTAGATTTTGACTCTCTACCCCAAAGGGACGTGATTTTTACTTTTTATGCCAAAAAGGCCAAAAGGTAGCGATTTTGACAGTTTTTTTGCCAAAATTTAGGTAAAATTGTCTTAAATTTCATTAAAATGCTCTGGGACCAAGTTTAGGGGGGTATTCCCCTATCCCCCCAACAACACCGTATGACCGGTATTGTGTGCCCTTTAGAGAAAAATGAACTCATATTTATTTCATTGCAGGATTAAGAGTACTAGATTACGGATTAAGGACTAAGAATTAAGGGTATTATTGCTGCTGGTGTAAAGAGAAATGCTGTATTCCAATTTGCTTTAAATTTGCACACAATGTAACTTCAAAGCAGCAATGGATATCGAACTAAACAAGTCAAAATAAGTCAGCGGCTTAGTTATAATCGCAGACAGGTTATACGACATATTTTGAGGAACACACAGTGAGGTGTGGGCTAGAGCACTTTCGAACTTCGCCCCGGGGCACATTATGCCGATCCAGAAAACATCTGACTAATGCTCAACACTCATCTTGCACTTTATGTACTCTAGAGAAAAACATTCCGCTTTTCGAATCTAGTTCGTACCTGATATCAGAGATCCCTGCGAGGTATTTAAAGACCCTTGAAAAGTCACCCAATTTTTAATGTTTGCAATGAACCTAAAAAATAACTGTAGTTCGACCTGACTGATATCAGTGAAAGCTTACGCGATGCACTTGTGACCTATTTGTAAACGGACCCATTTTTAGACAAGGCCGCCGCGTATATACTATAATGCAAATGGTCAATTTGCATGTATCTCTTCTCTCAGTATACACTTGCATTGAACAATCGGGTAGGTCTCGAAATTACACTAGATGCGTGGATGTGTGTGCTGTGTGTGCTCACTGTGTAGTGATCCAGCATCAGCGCTTATGTAGAGTAATGATTACGTATTTAGCGACAAGCAGCACTGGGTGTGCGAGCGTGTGTCAGATCATACATGACATGTTCGCAGTAATCTCATTGAACAGTGTTGCGACGAAACCTGTTGTGACAATGTTTTGTAGAATATATATCAGCGCATGGGAACCAGGAGTCGTAAAATGCCATTGCCAACGACGCGTGGTACGGATATGTATGTCACTCAGCTTAGTGACATTGAAGCTATTGTATGTGTACCACTGGGCACTGGCACTGCCTTGCAGAAAATTTCAAGTGTTCAATGTTCAAGTGCATTGCTTCTTTTTTAGAATTAACGGAAATTTTTCGTGAAGTGAAATATTTTTTAAAAGTATTGTGCTGTTTGTTGTGTATAAAAGTATGAAACAGGATTCACAAACACAGTCCAACCCTTCAGTATGTACCATGTTATGCGGAATGATGTTAATGGACCAAAATATCATGAAACTTTATACGGCCTCAACGGCTGACCATCTAAGCTTGGGCTGCGGTTGGCACGCGATTGCTAGCATGAACCCAAAACCAGACTAACCGGAAAAAATAGCGATTTCGGCAGTGAAGGTCACCCACAGAAGCAAATTCAGACCTATTATTAATTGATTGTAACTGATTTAAACTGTGCCATATTATTTTTTCTGAAATAGAACCATTTTTAACCATTGTTGCAGAAATTGCTAGTGTCGGACAATAAAAATAGTTGCACCACTTGAGATAACGATGTGATTTCGTTACGCGAAGAATAGATTTTGACTATCAACAGTACAAGAAGTCGCAGAAATCATGGCACTAAAAAGTGGCGCATCTTTTTTTGTCAGACTTTCGCTAAAAAATGAGATTAAGACTGAGAGTGGTCATGGTTAGTTGCTTGAAAACTGTTGTCATTGAAAAATGTTGGCGCCGCGTTCTATATTCGAAGAATATCCTCAGCATTACAAGCATGTCGCAACGAAATTCATCCTAAATTAATTTAACTCTATTCGCAAAACGTGCTTGTTTACTGTTCTAGAATGTAGCTAACAAAGTCGTGGGAAGGAAGGAAGGAAGGAAATTTTACTTCAGAAAGCATGGAATCATGCGATATGGGTGAATGGATTAGCATAGTTTAAGCAATTGCCAGCGAATTACTATGAGATCAACAAATGAATGAATTATCTGACAAGAAATAGCTGCTGCACCACTTATTTTAGTGGAATAACTTCTGCGACTAGTTGCCGTACTCTTCATAGTCAAAATTATTCTTTTTCTAACGAAATCACACTTTTTTGTTAGACTTTAGTCTAGCGAGTTGACAGGATTAAGTATAACAAATTGAATGAATGCTGGTGTTTGACAATGAAGCCAGAAGTAATAAACCGTGTACGATTTGATCCAACGCCAATCCTTGCTAGTTGAATAGTCAATCTACTAAATAATAGGTAATGTCTTCAGCAGCAGACTATCAGTTAGGTTTCAGAAATATACCTTAAGCAGCCTTTAGCGGACTAGACTTAGTCCGAGGGTTAGGAATGGCATATCGGACTAAGCGGACTAAAAAGTTACTTCCATCACGTGCTGTGTCGTCACAAGTTTAGGTCGGTTAAGTGTTCGAATGACAGCCTCGCAGTTCTTTTTTGGCGGCAAAAAGTAAATCGGATTAAAATGGGGCAATGGAAAAAATAAGTTGAACATTTTTGACAGCCTAGGTCTGCAATTGGACCAAATTAGGTTCCGCCTAATTCAAATAGCCCACTGTGCGACGTATTAGCTGTCGTGTCGGTCACCTAAGGTAGCGCTCAGGGGAAAACATTATGCTCTATTTTTTCCTATTAAGAGCGGTTTAAGAAGACCCTCAATTAAAAATGTTTGACTATTAGGCAGAATTCTCACTAGCACTTGCACAAGCACAAGTACAAGAACAGGCACAAGTACAAGCACAAGCACAACGCCTAGACGTTCATACACGTAGTGTGTTGCACGCATCGGTCGTTGTGCTTGTATTTTGTGCTTATGAAAGTGCTTGTGCTTGTGCTCGTGCTTGTTCTTGTGCTTGTGCTTGTGTTGTAAGAATCCGGGCTGAAATGGCTCACATACTCTTACTGCAGAACATGGAAATGTCAAAAAGCCATGTCTGCAAAAAACAGGTGGCTAAAAACAACCTGATGACTCTAATCTAATATGCAAATTAGTCGCTCCGCACGCAAGCCTGACTTGTGCAGACACTGAAATTGACCGAGGTTCACACAAGCCATCGAAAAGATGTTTTTACAGCATCTGTCCTGCAAAAAATATAAGCTTGAGACAGAGCAAAAAATATGGTTAAAATTTTTTGACTAAAACTGGATGTATGTACCTGATTATTTTGATTCTGTTTAATTAAATAATTAAACAAGCACGTCGTGCGAGTAGAGTTGAACTTCGACAGATTTCGTTGCAACATGCTTTGTACAGTGCCGAGGATATTCTTCGAATATAAAACGCGGCCCTCAAATTCGTACGTACGCTACAACTTGCTTTCAATCAGTGCCCAACTTTTCGAAAAAAATGTTCTCCGTTCAAGTTCTGCGTTTTTAGAAACCCTGCGTTTAAGTTCTCCGTTTAAATGTTCAAAGTTAAAGGCTTTCCGTTTAAATGTTCTGCGTATATTAAACGGAGAACTTGTAAACAGAGCGATTCGAAACGAAGAACCTAAACGGAGAACTTATTCTTCGAAAAAATGGGCCCAGAAGTTCTTTTACCCAAAATGTAATGAAAATGCTATTGCTGATGAAAAAGTTACATTTTTGCTTAGTAATATTTGGCCACTAAACTCAAAGATCTGCAAATCTTGAGAAAACTATATATTTGATTACCAGGTGACTGGAATAAGGTGCCAAGTTTTATATTCTCAGATTAAGCGTTCATCACGTGCGGTATCCAAAGTTCCCAGTACGCATGAATTGGTTAAAGAAAAACGAAGTACTAACTCTTTCGGCCACGAGCTCAAAAATGAGCGATTTTAAGCAGATTTTACTAAAAAACTACACTTAAATGGATGCAAAATTCCGATTCACCAGATTGTGGTTAAAATAGACAGTTGTTTAATACCTTATTGCAAAAACTGTTCGTAAGGAGCAGTTTCAAAAAATACAACACACGTAACATACTGTACATACATTTGTTCTAACCACGGGTTAGAATGAACAGCATTTCATGTGCCTATGTCAGCTGCTAAAGTTAACATCAGCAGTAGACGATGTAGCCAATGTGCATTGGCATGCATAGCAGTCTTCTGGATGACTTACCAACAATTCTTCAAGACTTGAAAATGTCCTGGTTGCGACGCTCTGATATACGATCTGATAAACATTGTTACCACAGGTTACGTCATATTACTGTGTAATGTGGACAGAGTTTGCGAGCACTTGACAGACACGCTGAGGCTCTCGCACATCAATAAGCGAACGTTACAACCAGCAAACTTAGCATACGTAAGATTAACACACACGATGAACACACACGCACACACTAGTAATGCATTATTGAGACCTACCGATTTTCACAATGCAAATGTACACTGAGATCGAAGATACGTGTTAATTTGATGTTCCGTACTATAGTATATACGCGGCGGCTGAGGGTAAAAATGGTATAAAGTAGCTCGATTTAAGTTGTACGTTGAAAATTCGCAGCTTTTCGTCTAGTTGTATTTTATTGACGTGAACCAAATTTAACCGTACAGTTTCTACCTATATCTAAAGTCTGAACAAAATTTGCTGGACCCTGAGACAAAAAAAACACATTTTCAATAAGAACAAAACGAATTGCAGCATGAAGAGCACAGCCTGCAATCACAAAGATTTCTGTCAAAAAGCTGTTCTATCTCAGGGTTTAGCTGGTCAGATTTTTTCAGTCAGTGTCATCAATACCAATACGATATGCAAATCTGCAACAGCAAATTTATACCTAAGCGCGATAAGGACACATGTTAATTTGCAGTTATCTACAGATTTTGTTTTTTTAGGAATCGTCAGGATCCGGCGCCAATCTTCTGAGCTATATGGACAAGCTTGTCCTGCAATATAAACCTGAAAACGGACAAGAGGTTAGTCTTGAAATTTGAAACCAAATCCTTTCACGCAATTTTACCGATTTGAACTTGTCCTAAAGTATCCAAAACAGATTATTATTATAATTCGCACAGTACTGTACTTGTTCACGACGTTAAATGATGCTACAATCACATTTAACGGACAAGTATGGTTTGAATAGCTCCAGTGCAGCGTGAACGTGATTTTAATAAGTCCAGTCCGTTTAATCCGTAAGTCTAGTCCGTTTAATCGGTCAGCTGCTGTGGAAAATTAACAAATGAATTTGCGCTAATTAGGTATTTGTATACGGTCTACAAGTGAGTAGTGACTCAGAAATCTTAAGGACAAAACGATAAGGCCGAAATCAAGGATAAGTATGAACCGGGTCTTAATGCTTTGTATGCCATGTGGTTAATATAAATATATACTCCGATATCAATTTAACCCATTCATCCATTTAATCCCATTTGTTGTAGGTGTGTGGCTTGCTGTCCGCTTGGCTGTCCCCACCGGTCATCGATCCTGATCACACAGCCCTGCTCACGCTTAATCTCACTAATCTGCATAACTCCACCGCCAACAACATCCGCATACAGCTTAACACCAATCTCACTAATGGTATTTTACTAATGATATTCTCACTCGTTTTGCAAGCTAAGGGATGTTTTGTTGGTGGACATTTTCTTGATTTCATATGATTTGAATTTCTTTTATTTTTTGTTTGTTAAACTGGCATGAAAGCTTTGATTTGAAGCCCATAGAGAAAAATCAATCTAGAGTGACGTCAAATCTCATTTTGAGTGATCAATCAATAATTGCTTAGTCGTGCTATGAAGTCGAGTGGTAAAGGTTTGAACTACCTACATTAAGAGTACACGATAAGCTACACTTCAGAAGAAGAAGAAGACGTTATTATATACTCTTGGCGGTATAAATTCTGTATTTCCAGAGCCACTGGAGGAGCCACCGGGTTCTCTAGCAACCCAAAGCTCAGTCTCACAGCTTTGGACCCTCAGTGCTCCCGACCCTGACGGGCAAAAGACGCGATCATTCACCGTCCAACCCACAGTCCAATGGCAGGTGGACTCGGACGCGATGTTTTTCTCCGGACCCTCTCTAGTCCTTACCATCCGGCCCCTCCCTAACATAAGCCTGCGTCACCACACCTATACGGGACCCCTAACGGACGAAGTTCCATTCCATGGATTCGTCACAGTCACCAATTACGGCTCTGAGCCAATTGACGGTTTACAGTTGACGCAGCTGACGCTGTCAGTTGTCAATGACAGCGGCAAACCGACAGCGTTTTGGGTCGATAAAATTAGCCTGGACGGACAAGCTACAGATCCGACCTTTGACCTACAGACCTTGGAAACACTGCAGCCAAATGAAACGGCTGTATTGAGACTTTCACTCAACTCTAGCGACCCCACGGCGACCCTGCGAAATCTACGCGCTCGACTTTTGGGTGCTGACGGCAGCTTGGTCAAAAGTGAAACCAGTTTTACTGCCATTCATGGCTTTATTCATCGTCCCAACGATTCTGTTTTGGCTATTCTTGGTCCGATCGACCATCCTGAATCGATTATTTCAATTGATCCCGATGAAAGTGTCGAGGAAACCGGCCAAATAACATCGTTGACTCAATCAGATCTCGTTGATAGTAAAATCGAGCCGTTTACTCAAAACGGACGAACGTATTATCGCGTCACGACCCAGTTTAAAGTTCCCGAAACTAGTAAGAAGTCGGACTATTTCGTAGCCTCGACGGAAGTCCCTGAAACCGTGCCATTGAATGATTCTATTTTGACTGTAACGAGAGCTAGCTCTGCCGATAGCACTTCACAGGTTTCTCTCGATGACTTTTGGCTCCGCACTAGTGCGGACAGTTCCCGTCAAGTTCAGTTTGTAGACTCAGGACCGTGGGAAAATGCCACGGACCAGGTGACCTATGAACTTATACTGGGAGCGGAAAACCGGGAAGGGCCACGGTTCGATTCCGAGCAATACTCGCGTCGTATCGCGTCCAGTATCGAGCCACAGTCCGATATCGGCAGCGCACGAGCTAGCGATGGGGAGGATGGTGACCGGGTCCACTATCGTCTTTACGGGGGCGAGGGGGTTTTCGGGATTCATCCCGAGTCCGGAACTGTCACCCTGCTGTCCCGGCCAACCCAAGATTTCTACTGTCTCCACATTGTCGCAGAAGACCAGGGGATCCCACCTCGCCAGGCGGCTGTCCCGTTTTCCGTCACTGTCGACGGTATCGCCGGGTCTAGTGTAGACCAGTGCGACCCACGGTCTAACTTCACTGGCGAACCCTACTTCATTCTGCCATCCACTTCCAACCAGACGCACGTTCTGTCAACAACCGCTCAGATAGCAACAACAACAACAACAACAACAGCAACAACTGCCATAGCACTTTCTACCCAACTGCCACCTTTTGCCACTGCTGCCACTCAGCTGTCCACAATCGCGCCAGACTTTACTGACGCCACGGCGTCTGCTCCCACAGGTTTTGTCACGACAACCGGCGGTGCTGTTACCATTTCTCCTGCCATTACTTCGGCAACTACAAACAATGGCACATTGGCAGGTCTTTCAACACCAAAAAGTAGCCCTGTGGATACAACAGCAGCTTCTGTTAGCACTGCCGTAACAGAATATGTAAGCAACACTACTGCCCAATCTAGCGAACCAGTAACAGCTCAACCTGTAACTACAAGTGCTACTACAAGCAGCAATTCGGTAGAACCAGATGAAACTACATCTACAAGTAGTTCAAGAGAATCTACAACAAGTGAACCTATTCACGTGAGCAATGGGACAACAGAGCTTGCAACAACTGTAACTACACCGAAGGATAAAACTGTAGGGGTTGTAACTGCACAAACTGCCGCGATGGAAAGTTCTACAAAACCTTCAGTAACGGTAACTACAACTACAAGTAGTTCTGTAGAACCTACTACAGTTGTATCTACAGGTATCGGTTCGACGACAACAACAAGAACAACAACAAGTACAGCCGGTGTGTCCAATTTGCCGATACTACAGACTACGACAAAATCGTCTGTGGCTGGCTTTTTCTCGACGGCTAAGCCGGGAACCCGGGAATACGACGAACTAGTGAAGAAGGCCTGCAAACAAGCTGAGATCAACAAGGTCTACAAACTGGCTTGTGAAATCGGAAAACTACACATGAAATCAAAGAAACCTAATTCCGTTCTGGTGTTGTCCTAAGTTGTAGTTCATACTTGTCCGTAAGGTTTTCTGTTTGTCCGTAAGTGTGTCTGTCCAAGCAGAAACGTCAATGAGCTGGTGTAAAAAATAGACATCAAAAATTAAAAATTGACAGTTGTCATTTTGACTACTTACGGGAATCATACGGACAAGTATGACTGCTGTACTTTTCTTTGCTTGAATACATACGTATTTCAATAATCACTGAAATAGTGTCACCTATGTTTACGTTACACTATAATGTCAATTTAGCAAAAAACATTGGACTACGAAATCAGAACGTTGTACTCTCAAATTTTATCAGAGCAGAACTTTTTTGAAGCGCTCATTCGTTCAGAAACAATGACAGACTCACTAGAGAAGTTCCAACTCTTTTGACCACAAATTAGTAACCGGTTAATGCTTCTATTCTTAAGAAAGTGCTGCCATGGGCCTGTTGCTCAACTTTACAAGTCTAATTGTAACAATTGAAAATGCAAAATCAGATGATTTGATTCGAGTTTACGTGATGGTAAACAATAACCATCACTTCCGGGATCCTCCCAGAAATAACTTTCTTACTTTCCCTTGGCCACGTAGACACTTGTTTTCAGAATCGGGTCGGTGGGAGTAGGGCTGGGCACGGTTACACGGTACGCGCCATGTACACGCGTGTAACCGTATACACGCTACGCTTAGCATGTACACGGTTAGGGGTCACTATCCGCGGTTACTTAGCGATTACAGCGTGTACACAGACACAGTATCCACGGATAGTGTAGTCCCGCACAATTAAAACAAGCTAAATGAAAAGTACGTGCTCGTTGGTTGAAACAACGAGCTCATTTGCATTTTGGCCTGTGTCCACCAAGAATAAGTAAGTACGTATAGTCCTGAAGTGGCTCTTAGCACCAAATTACTCTTGCCTGCAAAAAAATGCCTCAAATAGTACGCTTTAACTTACGCCTCAAGGCGGAATAAAAGTTGTGAAACCAGAGTATTACCTATTTTTTCTCGCCGAGTAAGGGTCGATTCGTACGCCCATTCCGCCACTGTGTGTCAGGCTTGTGGAGTAATTATTTCATAAATTTGCCGTCTGAGGGGAGCTACGGCTGTAAACTGTAAGTCAACCCTGAACTGATGCAAATTTTAACTGCAGCATTGAAGTACAATAGGTCGGCATACCTACTCTTGTTTTAGAGAATAGTGCTTTTGCCTGACTATTCTTCAACACAAGAAAGAAGCTAATCTGAACATACAGTAACTGAGTACTGTGCGTAGAAAAGTTCCCTGTTCGTCGGCGTACGAGGAGCTTCATCCTTCGCGAAAAGTGGCAAAGCTTCACGAAAAGTGACGAACGGTGGCCGGAAAGTGACGAACATAAAATTTTTATTTTAATTGAACGGTGGCCGGAAAGTGACGAACAAAAAACTTTTAATTTTTCACTTTTTTACATTTAAAATGTATTTTGGAGCATTTTTTAAAAAAATTTTTGTTCGTCACTTTCTGGCCAACCTTGGTCACTTTTTGCCACGGATGAAGCTTGTACTACGACGAACTTTTTTATGCATTTTATGACTTTTCCCACAAATCGAAAATGCCAGTCATTCCAAAAATTTACTGAATAAAGTAAAATGCCGTTCAATAATTTTACTCAATAAATTAATAGCAGAGTACACTAAATATATTATACAGTTAAGTACATAAAAATAGTCATAACGTGCATAAATAATAAATACAGTAAACATACAATAAGATACAATACAACAGGCTACCGTTGCCTGTTTTTTCATGGGAATACAGCCAGTTTAAGTAGACTTAAAAGCAAAGCCAACGCTGAATTAAATTTATATGTACGTACACAGTTTAAGTCGATTCATACTTCAGTAGGGTATACGGGCAAACGAACAAAACAAGCTTAGTCGGTTTTTCGTCCCTAATTTTGGAACAAATCCTGCCGCACTGAGAGACTGCTAGAAAACAAATTCAGTTCACACAGTTCCAGACAGCTCAGCGATTCAATCATATTTTTTCTGGACGGTCGAAACATGAGCGGTCAAATTTTAACAGTGATTCAGGGTTACTAGTTACTACTAAGCGTGGTTTTCGACTTTCTTGGTCATTTATTAAATTTTCTATTTTGTGATTTCAAAATGCTGAAAAGTAAAAACCTCCCTTGTTTCAAGACACCCCAAAACCCAGATTGTGTGGTCATACAGTAGTGGGAACCGGGATTGCCATCGGATCTGCATTTAAGAACCGTTCAATTCCTAAAATGGAATAAGGGGGTAGTGTCGCGAAAGCAGTCGAATTTGTGTGACTGTAAAACTTTTTCACTGAAAGATAAGACATTGTAATTTATATATTCTAAACTACGTGTTAAGGCAAATGTTTTAACCAAGTTTCAGCAAAATTGATGCAGCTTACAGTTTGCAGTGAAGTTGCAAAGTCGAAAAAATGACGTTTCGAAAACCTAGTCACATTCGATAGTTTCATCACAATTATAAAACTTTTTGTTTAGATTCTTTACACAAACTAAAAGCACATATGCTCTAATTTATGCACACAAAATTTAGTGCGAATTGCTTGAGTGGTTGCGGAGTGATATTTGTTTGAACTGTGAAACTGTGCGTAAACTATTAACAGCAATAATAATAAATTGTGAAAAATTTAGACCCTTATTCTTAAATCAAAAGAAAAAGGTAACTTCAATTTTTATTTGTCTTATTTGTGGCAAAAAATTGTGCGTCAAAACATTATACATATGTACTTTACAAGCTGGCCAATCTGATGTCTGGCTTGATTTTTTGAACTTTTACGTCCCTATTGTGTGATGTCTGGCTTACAAATGGTGATTGGTTCAAAATATTGGTAGATATTGGTAGTCTTGTGTCTGGCAGTATTTATTTGACACCATATAGCATTTTACTAGTTTCTCAGTGATTTCCAAGCAAAAAGCTCGTTTTTCGCAACCTATGAGCAAAACTGCTTTGGCGACACTACCACCTTAAGCGGATTAAACTAAACTTTGTTTCGTCAATAACTCTTGAGATCCACTACAAATTCATAAAAAATTTTTGCCAGCAAATGTTTGTCAGACCTCCCGCTTTTGCACAAAAGTTTAAAAGTCTATCCCAATATTGAAATTAGTTATTAGTCGAACAAATTTTAATCTAATCCGTGTAATCCATCTAAAGAATTGGCCCCTATCTTTTGACATTAATTTCTATGTCAAAAGCTATCAATATTCAACTGGTATATTCCAACAGTTGTGTATATCAGCCACACAGGGCGAGGAATACGCAACTGTGGTGCGTGAGTACGCAACAAAAGGCTAGGAGAAGGAGCACAGAACCAGAGATGAGGAAAGTGACCAGAACGTGGCGCCGGACTGTCTGACTCGTCCCGTTGCTGGCGTAGTCCTTGTCCCCTGTCCGGTAGCGACTCCCGTAGACTTGCCCCTCGAGACGAGAGCGATTTGCGGCACGACCGTTCCAGAACTCTAAAAATAAAGAATGACTGGCTCTTTTCGTAATGAAATCACATGTTTTGGTTTGGCGCTGTGTTGAACAATGTGAGGTCAGACGTCAGATTCTCATTTTGATATTCTGTTTTTGATTCGCTAATGAATAAGTATTCATTTTCATGCAAAAGATAAACTTTGGCTAACGGACAAACTGACACATTTACGCAAACTAACGGACAAATTTACACAAAGTCAAGTTTTACACCGCAGTAGGAAATACACATAAATGTACACAGTTCCCATTCCGTACTCTTTCCATATATAAATGTCAACAGTGTCATATATACTGTTCCCATTATGAACTCTTGCCGGCCCCATTATGTAATCTTGCTGGCATGCAAATGTTGTAAATGAAAATTAGGACCTATGAGACTCGGGCGCTAGTGTGGTGTAGTGGTAGCATGCTTGACTTCGAAGCAGGCGGCCCGCGTTCGATTCCCGGCGCCTCCATTTCTTTTATTCTTTCTAAATTGGGGCTTCTTCTTCCTTTCAACACAAAATAGTGTCATACTCCTCCCATATATTCTTGCCGACGTCATACTGTTTCCATGTACTCCAGTCGACGTTCATCTACTCTTCCCATCATGTACTCTTGTCGAGTCATACTCTTGCCATTATGTACTCTTGTTGATACCTTCATTGCAGTAGCTCTTGTGGTTGCAGAAGCAGAAGTGTCCGTCGAGCACCGGCTCAGTGCCCAGCTGCTCGGCATAGTGGTGACAGCCGGGCTTCGGCCAACTTGCCAGCACGCCCTCTAACTCCGCCCCGCTCGCCGTCCATTGGCTGTAGTCCGCCGGCTAGAATAGATAGGACCAAGAGTACATTAATAGATCCTATTATGTACTCCTGGTAGGACGAAACCAGCTAAAAACAAAGGAACCGTTTCCAGAGCGGATTAAGGGAGTTTATTTAAGTCGGAGTGTCGGACCAAGAGTACATAATAGGATCTGTAATAATCTAGGATCATCTGCTCTTGGTACTAAACTAGCTAAAAATGGTGTCTTTCTTTAACCTATTGTCCGCAAGTTAGCCTAGTGTCAAAGAACTGATTACACATGGATTTTTGCCCAAATGTCTTGGTTCAGTTGTCCACACCGCCAAATTTGCGCTTACAGACAAACGGACTCTTTGCAGAAATTTTTTTTTAAATGCAGTAAAGAATAAAAGTTGTGCGTCTTATTATAAATCAAAATGCGACGTTTGAAGTCTAAAATGCAAACCCGCCTAACGTGGACAAGTACGAACCAATTTTTAGAAAGAAAGAAAGAAAGAATGAAAGAAAGAAAGAAAGAAAGAAAGAAAGAAAGAAAGAAAGAAAGAAAGAAAGAAAGAAAGAAAGAAAGAAAGAAAGAAAGAAAGAAAGAAAGAAAGAAAGAAAGAAAGAAAGAAAGAAAGAAAGAAAGAAAGAAAGAAAGAAAGAAAGAAAGAAAGAAAGAAAGAAAGAAAGAAAGAAAGAAAGAAAGAAAGAAAGAAAGAAAGAAAGAAAGAAAGAAAGAAAGAAAGAAAGAAAGAAAGAAAGAAAGAAAGAAAGAAAGAAAGAAAGAAAGAAAGAAAGAAAGAAAGAAAGAAAGAAAGAAAGAAAGAAAGAAAGAAAGAAAGAAAGAAAGAAAGAAAGAAAGAAAGAAAGAAAGAAAGAAAGAAAGAAAGAAAGAAAGAAAGAAAGAAAGAAAGAAAGAAAGAAAGAAAGAAAGAAAGAAAGAAAGAAAGAAAGAAAAAAAGATGTGCCCAATGGGAACCCCACGCGTTTTCCCCATCGTATAAAACAGGCTTCAAGAAACTAAAGTGTTATTTCAACTAAATATAGAACCATGCAAGTGAAGAGCGAACTGTGATTTTGAAAACCATCACATCGGCAATCGGCTAGCATATTGGCATTCCCAAAATGTGCGTTCAGACGCAGTCTAAAACGTTGGTCTAAGATAAGCGTGATTGAGTGAACTGGCTGGTACAAGAGTGTCTTACAAAAATGATGCAGCGAGGACTGACGCAGACGAAGCACCAAGTGTTCTTGGGGGAGGCGGTGGAGCGACAGTTGACGTTGTTCATTTGCCTCTCCACGTTGTAGTAGCAGCAGTACAGCGCTGAAACACACACAACTCTCACTAGAGGGCGCTGTGCACAAGGATTTGAATAACACTAGGAGTACATAGGTACATAATCGTGTCACAGTGTTCAACATTTTTTGGTCAGACTTTACCTTATAATTATCTCTTTAACAGTTGAGTAGCCTAAGCTGTGGTATCCTAAAATTATTCATGCTTACAAGTCGCCATTGATTGGAACGCGAATATCTAGCTAAGCGTTTAAGAAACTATGCCTCAGAAAGAAATATTGTCTTAGCTTTGCATGACTTCTTTATTCTGGGCAAATTGCTAAAATGGATTAAACTGATTAGACTAAAACTTGGCTGCTCATAACTAAGTTTGTCTCCATTTCGGCCCGATTCGTATCGTGCTTATCCTTGGCGTTCTATCGTTTTGTCCCTGACCGGTTCTGAGAAAACTGTTAGACAAATTGTGATAATTTTTTACATGAGCATGCAAAAGATTTAGCTAAATGACATGGCTAAATTTTCCCATCAGCTGAACGAAATTTGTCCTGGTCCCTGTCCATATGTCCTTAAGGACAAGTAAGAATCGGGCTTCAGAATGTACCTGCAATGAACTGTGTTTTGAGCAGAATCCATAATAGGGCTAGCCGGAGAATATAGTCCGGAACGGAGGGACCCCTCCCATACAGCAGAAGCATGGGCAGAGCAGAATCAGAAAATCAAGACGATCTCAGTAATGCCATCACAAAGCGAGATCTGCTATACATTCTGAAACAGAGTAAATGTAGCAAGATGCACAGAAAGTGGTTTTATAAAACCATGGTTTTACGTACGTTTTCAAATGATTAGCACCTAATTTTAGCACGAATCAGCCAATATTTCGTAATGAAATTATGTGGTTATCATATAAAAGCGTGCATAAAACCATGACTTTATAAAACCATGTAAAATCAAAATCCACCCTAAGAGTAAACAGGTGGTGTGATTTTTGTGATCACTTTCTGTATTCTTGATGATTGCAATTAGTTCTTTTTGTAATGAAATCGCGTAATTCTTTTTCGTCCCAGGGTGCAGCCTCCAGCAGTTTTTGATTAGACTTTGGTATCAACTGTTTACTATAACTTAACACTCAACAGAAGCTCTTAAAATTAGTTTGTAAAAAATTAAATTAGTTCGTAAAAGTTTAGGAACTTTTTAAGTTTTTAAAAAACTAATACACAGCAGGGTATTTTGAAAACTTATCCAAAACTTTGATTTTGAAGCACTGAATTGTTTTTTGGACAAAAACAAAGAACAAACAAAATTTCGACGACGCAAAGTGTATCAAGAAGAGTACATAACGACATCTAACTATTACATACGAGTGAGACGCCATGGGGTGGATTTTAGGGCAAAAAAGTTAAACTTTAACTTTAACTGAAATTAAAAAAAGTTAGGGGTCTTACTTTAACTTTAACTTAAACTCCAAAAAAAGTTAGAGGTCTTACTTTAACTGTAACTTTAACTTAAATTATATCATACCTGCCTTGAAAAAATAGTGCAATAACTAACGCCAATAACTAAGTGCACGCTGCTAGATTCACAGCATGCATTAGTTATTGCACTGCTGTAGGCGTGCATCTTAGTTATTGACTTATTGCACTGTATATATATTTCAAGACAGGCATATTATAAGAACGTTATAGGTAATACTTTGTAGCATGCACTCAGCAACTATACGCACTGGCACGTGAAGCTACGCGCACTCATTCATGCACTTGGCGCTTCACGTAACAGTGCGTATAAATCGCTGAGTGCACGCTACATCGTGCTATAACTTACACTTAAAACAACCTTACTTTAACTTTAAATTAAAGTTATTTTAAAAAAGTTATATAAAAGTCATTGATTTTTGGCATACTTTAACTTTAACTTAAATCGATGCCTGAGCCTTACTTTAACTGTAACTTTAACTTAAATTGGAGCAATGGCCTTTACTTTAACTTTGAATTTAACTTAAATGAAAATGGTTTGACTTTTTTGCCCTAGTGGATTTCACAAAGGCGGTTTAACTAAACCATTGGTTTTACGTACGTTTTGCATGATTTGCACGTAATTTCATTAGGAAATATCGAATGATTCGTTACGAATTTCGTAAATTTTCTTAAACCATTATTTGGTTTAGCTCAGTTGAAATTTCAGCAGAACAGAGACCTGCTGAGCTCCAGGTTTTAAATTTCAACTGAGCTAAACCAATGGTTTAAAAAAATCTATGAAATTAGTAACGAATCATTCGATATTTCGTAATGATATTACGTACAAATCATGCAAAACGTACGTAAAACCAATGGTTTAGTAAAACCACCTTTGTGAAATCCACCCTTGTTGGTGTCTATAAATTTGGTCACTGCAATGAAAGATTAGGTGCTTAAAAAAAGAGAGTGAGCAGAAAACAATAAACCGTGCGGAGCAATTCATAACACAGCACGCAAGGGGGTGCGATCGTAAAGCAATGACTAATGCTTTACGTTGAGTGTGTTGTCTCAGGGTCTTATTCAAACTTAGATTTAGCCCATTAGACATAAACTTGTTTGATTAATAAGATGGCACGTGATTACAGTAGTGCTGAAAGAAAGAGGACGCCCTAACTCAGAAAGAAAGAAAGAAATGGAGGCGACGGGAGTGGAACCCGTACTGCTTGTGTCAACGACAAGAATGTCAACTGCTAACCACTACACCACAGCCCCAAAGTCTCCTTGGCCCTATTTCTCATTTACAACAGTAGAACGCTTAAACTTTCAGCAAGTTGATCAAATAAAGTTAATCTATTGGCTGGGATTAACAAAGCAAGTTTTATCTCAAACCCAGCCTACCTAGGCGTGATCGTATGAAATACACATAGGATATATTTCATTCAAAAACGTTTTAGACCAAGTCTAAGTCAAATCTAATGTCTGGGATTCACAAAGCGTGTTTAATTTAAACCCAGTCAAAGTCGAACACGTGATCTTATGAAATACTCACAGAATGTCTCATTAAACGGTTCTATTTCATTAGAAAAGAACGTTTTAGACTGAGTCTAAAGTTAAACACCTTTTTTGAATCGCAGACAATCTGTCTAAAACTGGCCACAGCACTTAAAGTGAGTGAAGCAGGACGGTGCTGCCTTTTGACTCTGGAGCCAAGCGTGAAGTGACTGTGTGGAGACAAGACACAGCGGTCTCAAAAATTCAAGGGCCATTTATCAGTTAGACCAGCAGATGAACTATGCACACCGACCGCCAATAAAACCAAGTCTAACCAACCAGCAAATCACCCAAAACCAACCGCCAGATTGCCAGAAGCTTGGCATATTTGCGTCTCAGATGCCAGGGAAAACCACTCGGCTTCAAAAACAACGGTCTTTGATAAAAAAGGGTTCTAGTTGACTTGACACGCACTTGGATTGTTAATAAGATCCGGGTCAGTTTTCATGACAACTTGATTAATGAAAATTAGCGTTTGAGCTCAGTGAAAAAGTTACAAATGTGAGTCTAAAAAGACATTATATACGCTGAAAAGATTCAACCAAAATTTGTGTGACAAAAAAAGAAACTGAGACTTTCGTATGCCAACTTACATAACTGTCTGCAATCTATAATCTGCAATCTAATGTATATACAGTACCAAGAGTACATAATAAAGGAAGAGTATGACACTCTCCCTATTATGCCTAGGGGCCTGCGTCCAACGCGGAACGCAAAATAGCCCTCTACCCAAATACCCCCTCAAGTATTTGCCCTTTGCCCAAATACCCTGTTTTCAAGGGTGGGTACCACCCTCATTTCAAGACCCTTTACTCAACTGAAGGGCGTACGCGCCTTCAGTTCAATAACCTCGTACACAACCCACTGTGGTAACGAAAAAGCGTTATCACACCAACCACTAATACTTACAGCCGCATGTCCGCAACATAACGAAAACCTTTGCTGGATGTGTAAAAAACTGTTACATCATAGGTTTTTTGTGAACAGCATTAGCCAGGACAAAAACGTATATATATTTGGGCGGAGAGTAATAGTCCCAAAACCGGCACGGCGCAGAATTTGTCCTCACTCACTCATAAACTTTACAGCCGAGGCCACCCCAAGGGAAAGATGGGATGCCACGATAAAAGTTCTCACGACTTCTGGCCTGGCTAGGGCAAATGCCACTGAGCTATCAGCCTGCAAAGGTTGGGGTCAGAAAGAAGTATGACTTTGCGCAATGGGTCTGCTATGAAATTGGTTTTAAAATTGGATTATGCGGACTAGATTTAAATTTATTCAGATCAGTTACAGTGTTACACCAAGCGTACACAATAGATTATTATTGTTAATTATTATTACCCTGTTATGTACCCTTGATATCTCCAAGACCGCATTAATAGTATCACGGGGCCCATTTTTTGGGCTTTAAAGTTATTTATTTTAGTCCTACTAAACGGTTTGAAATTTCTGCTTAGAAACGCAGATTAAACAGATTAGCTTTTGGCGCACTGCTTTAAACTAAACGAACGTAACTTGTCACTAGAATGCTAATATTTAGCGTGCATGTTCCATTTTTTTATATTTATTCATCCATGCCAGGGATAATTTAACACAGTGGAGAGTGGAGTATAAACGAATAAATTAGGCAGCTGATTGACTTTTAATTTTAACGACAAAACACTATTTTAGCATTATTAATGGAGCTTACGTTGTTATGAAAGATTAAGTTCAAAACAGTGACCCTCCCACATGTGTACAAACAATCCTTGACACCTACAGGTGCAGCCTTAGTGTCCATTCGTACTTATTTAGGTACAGACAGACTAGTGACGTGGATCGGATCGGACCGGTCCAAAATTTTGATGCCGATCCAATCCGGATGCTTGATTGGCGATCCGATTCGATCCAATCCGATCCGCCGATCCGATTCGATTCAAAATTGCGTAACCTTGATGAAAGCTAAAAAATCTCATTTTTTGTAGAAATATTGTCAAGTATGACTTATTCGCTATAATGAGCATATTGCTAAAAAAATTTAATGAGTTTGGAGAATAACTTATTCTTCAGCTGTCCAATAAAAATGTGGTTGCATCATTGTTATCCAATCACAGCCTAGCAGACAGCCAATTGAGCTCGAGAATAAGCCAATATAAGCCCCGCCTACAGATTCGATGTGTGAGCAGAATTGTTTCTCGTCCGCTCACCGAATCTACGTCGACTTGGGCCCAGTCAGTAACCTGATGGCAAACGAAACCCGAATGCGAGCATTTTTAAACTTTTTTGTTTTGTTATTTTTACTCTAGGTAAGCTAAATAAACATGAATATGTTAAAAATATGGAAATTAGTAAGTTTTTCTAAAAGTTATTAGGTTATTCTTCAGCTATTCCTGGTCTAGATGAGGAATAACTTACACATTACATGAGAATAGCTGGAGAATAAACTATTCTCTAACTTTCGTTAGTGCAATAATGTTTGTTATTCTTCAGCTATTCCTGAACTATTCTATAACTATTCTTGAGCTATTCTCCAACTTCGAGAATAACTATTCTCGAGCTTAAATATTGGTGCAATGAAAATTTATTTTATTCCTGAGCTATTCTCGAGCTATTCCTATTCTTGAGCTATTCTTTGTTGGTGCAATCCGGGGAGATGATAATGTAAAGGTCTAGGGTACGGTAGGGTAGAAACAACACAAATCAACACAAAGCACCAAGTAAAGGTCTACGGCAGTTTTACTGACATGGTTCTACGATTACTATTAAACAGATAGCCAAAAAAGCCTCCCCTAAAAAAAAGTGTCATCACATCTTTATATCCTAGGCATCCAAAACATTATTAATGAAACTAAAACCAATTTTGTGTTGCAAACAATAAAAAATGTAATTCCGTGCAGCATCAGCATGTTTATGGTTAGGATCAAATTATTGCAGCATTAGTAAACAGAATCCGTAAGTTAAACAGCGTACTGTAGTATGTATATTTTACAAACAATATTACGCAGTATATTAACTTCCATTACAATAAGATGGCACTTTTGCAATGAGAGCTAGTTTGTAGGGCTGGGCACGGTTCAAAATCACTATCCGTGTACACGGTTAGTTTCGAAGGCTAGTAACCGCGTGTACACGCTAACTAACGGTTACCGCAATTATCCGCGTGTACACGCTAATTATCCGTGTAACCGTGTAACCGTTTACACGCTAAGTATCCGTGTAGCTGTTTACACGGATACTAACCGTGTAAACGGTTACACTGTTACTAACGGTTACACGGTTACTAACGGTTACACGGTTACTAAACGGTTACACGGTTACTAAACGGTTACACGGTTACTAAATGTCAAGAAGCAGAGGGGGGGGGGGGGAATGACCAAGGGAAGATACGAACCACCAATCTCTAGATCTGCAGACCAGCAAGCTACCATATGAGCTACTGGGACAATGCTGAGCTGTCAGTATAAATGCCTTTATATATCTTGAAGAATATACCTTGCACTCACATGCGTATATGAAGTAACACACAGGCAAATCGCTTGCGCACGATTGTAGACTAATGTGCATAAATTCAGCAGCCAAACGAACATTTTTCTTAACAGGTACACGAAGTCGGAAAACGGATAGTGTAACCGGTTACACTATCTGTTTAGAGTAACTGTTTACACTATCCGTTTAGAGTAACCGGTTACACTATCCGTTTAGAGTAACCGGTTACACTATCCGTTTAGAGTAAACGGTTACAGTATCCGCGGTTACTGTGTCTTAACGTGTACACGCTGTAACCGCTAAGTAACCGCGGGTAGTGACCCCTAACCGTGTACACGCTAAGCTTAGCGTGTACACGGTTACACGCGTGTACACGGTTCGTACCGTGTAACCGTGCCCAGCCCTACTGTACTGTAGATAGGTAACTCCACGACCAAAAAATTTGATTAATTGGAAAATGGAAATGTCTTGAAAATTTTGGGTCACTACCGCAGGTCGTGAATACCCACGGGGTTGGGTTGGGTTGGGTTGTATCGGAGAATTTGAGCCGTGCCGTGGGTCAACCCTTGTGTACCCACGTCAAGTTGTGCGGGTCGCTGCATTTTGTCAGTATGGCGAGTTCTGAAAAATTTTCACGTAGTTCACGTCCAATCTGGGTGCATAAATTTGGGTACCATTCGGTTAAAGTAGGTAGCAATGTGAACAATGTGCAGCTGTACACTGTGCAAATTGTATAGGGGTATCAGCTAAAAACGTGCGATCATCAGGTACGGTATCATAAAATGGTGGATCAAAGTTGGTTGTGGGCCGACTTTGACGGCGCTGGTTGGATTGTGGGTTAAACACAAGTGTCAAACCGCGGGTTGTGTTGTTTGGGTCGCGGGTCGAAAATTTTGATCCGCGTTGATTTCCAACGAACAATGCCCAACCAGTGTTAACGAAAACAATATTGCAAGATTGTTTTTGCAGCCGAAAATTATACTTGACATATATAACCCCCACAGTGGCTTTAAAACTACTAATTGCACTAGGTATGTCACACTAGTGAAACCTGTCGGCCTGATGTTTCACAAAATCATATCCTTCATGAGGATACCTTAGGTATCCGAGTGAAGCAATCTGGTGACCAAGTGGTCTGGCGTGACAGTTGTGACTGGGAAGCATGCCCAGTCTGTGGCAGCGGATCAAATCCCAGCCAAAGCTTGGACTTGGTGCAATTTAGAAAAATTCAGGAATTAAAGGGTTAAGATACGTACTTTTCTCATCATTTCACATCACACATTTAGTACGTGTCTTCACGCAATTTCAATGATGAAAAACCTCCCCTCCACTTATGTATGCATAAACTGTATACGCTTCGGCTAATATAAAGTCGATATTTCGATAATCTGAGTAGTAGATACTTGTGCGTTTGATTGATCGCTCGAAAACTTTTTGAAATTACGCAAAATTTTGTCAAATTACGAAATATTGTGGTCAAGACTCAAAATTTAAACTACCGATCCGGATCGCCGATCCGATCCGGCGATCCGATCCGGCAAATTCAGCGATCCGATCCGACCCCCGGATCGGTCGATCCGATCCGATCCACATCACTACTCACTAGTAGGGTTGTTTCAATTATTTCATTTAATCATTGAAACACACTTTCAATTTCAATTTCAATATCAATTATTAATTGATATTGAAATTGAAAATAATTAGCCCAAAAATTGATAATGGTATTGAAATTGAAAATAATTGGGCAAAAAATTGATAATGGTATTGAAATTGAAAATAATTGGGCAAAAAATTGATAATGGTATTGAAATTGAAAATAATTTCATAATTGAAACAACCCTACTCACTAGTATGTCCGTTCATCATGTCCGTCCACATGTCCGTTCATCCGGCAGAATTACGAAATGATCACCCAAGAATCTGATTTTACACACTATTCGAGGAGTGATTTCGTAATTTTGCGGCTGAACAGACACACGGCTGCAAGTATGAATCGACCCTTAGAGCAATCAAAATCCCGTACTGTAGATACTTGTAAGCCAGCTTTACCTAGCAGCCTAACTGTAAGCCCTGGAAAACAGAAATATGATTGAAGTTTCAAGGAGACAAAAAACTTCTCACGTTCTGGCAATTTCACTAAGCTTACAATAACAACTTTATGACAGAAAGTTTTGTAACTTGAGCACTTAGCGTGCTGAGCATCTTAGGTTTGTGTCTGATCTAATCGTTATTAAGCCAGTCACACTCGTCCTTATTGATGCTATTTGCCAATGTCGTTTTGTCAAGTATATATTCAAACCTTTCAGCTAGTGTTTGTGACCGGCCGCGAAAGCCGCCGGCCGGCTTCGGCCGGCCGCCGGCCGGCCCGTGAAAATCGGCCGTGAAAGCGGCCGAGTTTTTGGATTAAAACCAGTCCAGTGTATCATTTTGGCATAAACTTTGGCCTGCCGGACTGTTACGCCGGCCTAATTTTGTCAGTCGGTTGAATCTGGCTGACCGGCCGGTGTTTTTAACCGGCCAGCCGGCCGACTTTGACCGGCCGGCCGAAAATTCCGGCCGGTCACAAACACTACTTTCAGCCCTAAAACTTTAATTTGACACGCACCGTAAATTATATAGTGTGTGTAAATAAACAGTGTACACTATGGCGTGATTATTTCGTAATTTTGCCGACTGAACGGATATACGACTAGGTATAAATATGAATCGAGCCTAAACAGTGCAACATGGGAAGCCACAACAGTTGCTGGTTACTTAAAAGCTGCCAGTAAAAAGATTCTGTGCAAAACTGAGCCAATTCTGTGTCATTAGGAGCAGTGGCGCAAAGAAAGAGAAAAGTTCCCAAAGACAATCGTATTAGACACCTCCTGAAGTTAGGCCCATTAGGAGTCCCCACAGCCACACGCACACCAACCACTAATGAGGAGCTAAAAGCGTTAAATTATTACAAGTCTGCTACGTGGAACCTTCCAACAACCACAGAGGACTTATGCTAAACATTAGGGCCTGGTTCTTACTAAAGTCTGACCAGAAATTGCTAAACTCGGAGATAAAATGTGGCGTGATTTTTGTGACTACTCGCTGTACTCTTGATGCTTGCAATTAGTTCTTTAGCGCGATAGCACTCACCCTTTGGCCCTACAGCACTTTCATGTACCGTTACGTTGGGTAACACCAAGACTACATATTAATTTAGGAATAGTATGACACTCTTCCTATTATGCCTTGGGGGCTGCGTCCAATGCGGAGCGCAAAATAGCCCACTTTTCTACGGTTTGGAGGGGGGGGGGTGGTACCTCTCCTCAGATCAAGACATAGTGCTCAATTGAGTGGGGTATCCTTTTCATTTCAAGACACCGTACTCAACTGAACAACCTTCTCAGTTCAAGACATTACTGAAGTCAGCTGCTTGCCCATATGCAGTTTCTTTAATGTCTTGAACTGAGAGGGAAGGCTTGCATAGTGTTTTGAACTGAGTGGAGTACTCCCCCAACCTTAAGTTAAGTACGGGGTCTTGAACTGAGGGGAGTTACCCCCTCATAATCGTACACAAAAGGACTATTATGCACTCAGCATTGGACGCATAGTTTGGCAGACGGCATGTTGCAAGGGGGAGGCTAGTCTATTGCTTGTTCCATGAGGCAGATTAAATAAGCAAACCCTAAAAATTTCTTCACTCCACCACTACCTAAGGGGTGCACACCAGAAACCCCATTAGGTCTCCAACGCACTTGATTAAAAATATAAACAATTTCGAAAATTACACTTTGTCTCTAGATGAAATTTAACAAACCCTCAACTAGGCCAAAATAATACGATTTAGGGTTGATTCATACTTGAAAAGAGCTTTCATTTGATGTGCATATATATTGTGATAAAAATATTTTTTTTAATTTTTTGGACAATTTTTAGCCGTAGCAAAAAAAATTTGTTTCCATATAAAATGGTTATTACCAAGAGTACATAATAGCTTCTCACTTTATATAGAAGAAGAGTGAGACACTCTCCAGCCTGCCTGTGTTCTAGCACAGGCAGATGCGCTGGTCGTTTTAAGGCTACATGTTGACATTCTATGCAACATGTTGCTGACCAATCAGCGCGTAGATTCCCTGCGTAACACACTTTAGTATATAATCGCTGATGCGTTGATAAGCATTAAGACAGGGATAAAAGCTTAATAACTCATTATTTATTCATAGTCTGCTTTCCAAAACATTAAAAAAGGTTTGCAAATACCTCTACGGATATTTAGGCAAACTTTCAGCGAAATTGATTGAGAAACTTTTGAGATATAAACTTTTCTGAATTTCTTCAAAGTTTCTCAATCAATTTCGCTGAAAGTTTGCCAAAATATCCCCAAAGGTATTTGCAAACCTTTTTTAATGTTTTTACAAGCAGACTATGAATAAATAATGAGTTATTAACCTTTATCCCTATCCCGTTTTATGATTGGAGCACGTGCACAGGCGTCTGCCAATCAGAGAATAGAAGCTCGCTTCTGATTGGCCAGTCACATGTTGCATAGAATGTCAACATGTAGCGTGAAAATGACCAGCGCATCTGCCTGTGCTATAACACAGGCAGGCTGGAGAGTGTCTCACTCTTCTTCTATATAGAGTGAGACGCTATTATGTACTCTTGTTATTACTCATATCACTGAAATAAGCGGTTTCAGCTTTAAATTGATGAATTAAACATTAAAATACGCAGAAGCTTTGCTGAGTTATTTAGCCGTGAAAATAGCAAATCAAAAATGAAAAACCTACAAAGCTGATAAATCTTCGAAAATGTCAATTTTTTGATTTAATTTCTTAAAAAATTGAGTATGGCTTTTGTTAACTTTTTCAATGGAAATATCCAGTCCTAGGAAAGGTCTAATTTTTAAAAAAGGGAGACGTGGGGGCAAACCTCACATTTTTGCGTAGCGAAATCGACTACTTTTTTTGGACCTGGGTCCCAGCTGCCGATTGCTATCGAGTTGAAAATTTGCACAATGAAAGAAAGAATATAAATGCAGACGTGAAACTTTTTCGATTTTCAAATTTTGACTTGCAGCACTTTTTGTAGTCGCGCAAACACAGCTGATTTTTGAAAAATCGATTTTTTCCATAATCAAAAATAGAAATGAAAGATCGAACATCAATCACGTCTAGATTTTTTAAAGATCTTTCTATTGATACTAAGATCGTCAAAATCGGTTGAAGTTTCGTTGAGCTAGGTCAAAAACAAATTTAGTGTGAATAGGAAATTCGACATGGTCATAAAATTTGACACATTCACATTGAAGTGCTGAACTGTAATGTAAATAGGTTTTTTGAGTCTCTTTGATATGCAATTAAAGCGGTGTTGCTACTTATTGCATGAGCCGAGCACCAAACATAAGTTTTGTTGCTGAGCGCTACCTTAAAGCTCCTGTAGTATTTTTAAATTTTGCCTTTAAACTGACGACATTAACAATAACCCTCAACTAAACCAATATAACACAATTTAGGGTTGATTCATACTTAAAGCTCCGTATGTATTCTCTGGCAAAATTACGTCACTAATTATCTGCAAGATAGAGTGGCGTGATTTTTTTCGTAAGTTTGCCGGTTGAACGGACATACGGCTGTAACTATTAATCATGCCTTCAACCAAAATTATAAACCAAAGAACAATCAAGCCTTTTGTTAATTTATTTAGGGTCTTTTAAACAGACAATGATATAGCAAACATACCATAACGGCATAACTCTAACAACAAACTAATTAGAAACACAAATACCTGAACTAAACCACGACCAATTACATTGGTACTGGAAACTGTCAGTTGGATTCCAACTGTAAATACTGTAAAGCCTAGTCCACACTCATTTTTACTAGACATTTTAGGTGAAGTTAAACTAACAAAAAAATCTGAAATTTTCTGCTAAATTTTGAAATTTTCAGCATATTTAGTTGATCCAATTTTAGAGCATTTCACAGCCATCTAGGGCAAATCTGAGTTTCAGGCCTTTTTTCTAATTACCAATTTTGAGGGCTTGTCCCAATGGACCAAATCTGAGTGTGGGGGACGGGGGGCTTGCCGCTCCAGACCCCATGTACACTTGTAATTATGTGTCAATGTGATAGGACAATATATTGCAGAGTTGGAATCAAGAGTAGGGGCCTGTTGCATAAAATCAACAACGATAGGTGCAGGCGATAGGTGCGACAGGTTCAATAGGCAGTAGGCCCTATTGAACTGCGTTGCACAAAACACCTATTGTCAAAGGGGTAAATTTAATAGGTGCAATAGGTGGACTTCAAAAGGCTGTCTATACACACACGAACACACTTTACGTGAAATAATTAGATTTAAAAATTTGTATATTTTCCAAAATTCGAAAACATTCAAATTTGAAGATCCGTAACTTCTTTCCTACGTCATATAGATACATTAAACTTAGCGTTAGGATTCACTTTAGGATTCGTTAGCAAAAAATGCAAATATTCACGAAAATTGAGTACTTTAACAGTGTCTGCTGACAAGTTTGCTACAGATCTAAGCTAAATAATGTGCATAGGGGTAGTTTTAAACTTTAGTCAAGATCCTTACATGCAAAAGACAGCTACTGAATCAATTGGGTGAATCAAAAGTTATAGCAAGTTATAAAAACTGTCGAAAACGTAACTACCACAGATGTACATGGGGGGGGGTCTGGGGGAGGGGCAACCCCCCCCCCCCCAGATTTGAAATGCCGGGACAAGCCCCCCCTCAGATTTGACCAGTCGGGACAAGCCCCCCCCCTCTCTGAAACCCCAAAATCGCTTCAGATCGCCGTAAAATGCTTCAAAAATGACCAAAAAAACGAAAAAATCGCTAAAAATTTCGGAATTTCGCAAAAATTTCCCATTTTTAGGCAAAAATTAGAAATTTTCGCGTTTTTGGGACAAAATATCGGGACAAGCCCCCCCTAAAATGTCGAAAATTTCGGGACAAGCCCCCCCCCAAACCGAGACCCCTTGTACATGTATGGTAACTACCACCTTAAAAGTGCTCTGATTTTCGGTTGGCTAACGACTACATGAACGATGAACTTGAAGTGGGCCCCCACACAAAACACAGATTAAATTATGCATATTACAATATGTTAAATATAAATACTGCGAAACTCGGTCAAAAAGAAATTGCATTAATTATAATACACACATTTTACATAGACAACGCACAATATAGCTCAAGCTTGTAAAATTAAAAAAGCAATATAAATTATCATTCACATGCTTCACAATTTGGCAGTACATTATATGGATAAAATGTCAATATTAAGGTCAAAATTGCAATTTTAAATCATTTTTTAAGAAAATGTAGAGTATTTTCTGAAAGGTTAAAAAAATTTATACTTTCTGTCGATTAGATAATATGATTTTCACTCTTTTTTTCCTATTCAGAATATCAGTTTGAAAACTACGTATACAAACGTAAAAGAAACTAGATACTACAAAAGTCCGAAGTCATATGAACCCCCAAAAAAGAACTATTGTTAGACACATTAAACTTTTTGTACTCCTGTACCTTTTGTACTATTTTGTTATTAAATTTAGTATTTAACGCATAAAACCAGGTGGACAAGCTATTACATAGTTCGTATATTTTTAAGTAAGACAAAAAGGGGCGCCGATTCAATAGGTCATCGATTCCACAAAAATGACTCAGATAGCCGGAGGCCCGGAGCTACTACCTTTCTCGAAAAAAATTAATAAAAAACAGAAAAACAAAGACATTTATGAGTATGTTACTGCACAACTAGATCATCAACTCAAAACTATTGAGATATACATTAAGTATATAAATTTGCGGAAAAAAGTTAGAATAGACAGATTCAGAACTATCTACTCTATTTTAGTTGAATGTAAAAAATACTGGTATGATTAATTTACGGGCCACGAAACTGTCATATTTTTGGAGGGGGGAGGTTGGGGGGGGCCCTTTCCCATTTGGTCTTGTGTCGCCTCATATTCGCAGTGCCGCTCCTCCAATTTCATATAATCAGCCGCCCCCCCCCCCCCCATAAAATTTGGCCTTAAAAACATGCCAGAAAACCAGCCACAGATAAACGTCTCATAATCGAGTCCACTGACAAAACATGACAAGACAGTGTCTCTGGGTCTTATCCAAAATTGGATTTATCGGATTAGATTTAACTTTATTTCGTCAATAACGCAGCGTCAGTTAAACGTAACTTATTGAAACTTGGCACACACCGAGGTACTGTACGTGAGCCATGTGGGGCAAAATTTCAGCCGGCTATTTTCATTTTGTGCTGCGCTATTAGCAAAATTAATTTAAATCCAATCCGTTAAATCCAATTTTGAATAAGGCCCTATGTCATGTCGTGTCATTTGGTCAGCTGTGTAGCGAACCCGCTGCAGCCAGCCAACAACCGTCTACCTGGGCGATATCGTGCACTACCGACGGGCCACTATCACAGCTTTGCACGCAGGCCTGGCCAAAATGGTGGCCGGCCAAAAGGTCCATGTCCCAGAGGCTAAGCTGGCAGCCCCGGGAGACCAGCAAATGGCGAGGGGGAGCAAAGGAGAGACAGGCCGCGGGGGGTTGGGGCAATGAGGGGGCGGGGCCGGTTTGGGGCGGCCAGAGGGGGTCGGGGGTGGAGTGGTGAAGGGACCAGGCTAGGAGGTGGCCATCGATGGAGGCCGAAGCTAGCTGGGAGGGAGAGGTGGCCAGAGCGAGGGGGGCCGAGGCCAGGCCCAGACACAGGCGGACGGGAAGGGGGGCCCGTAGGTCCCACAGGCGGACGGTCAAATCAGAGCCCGCCGTGGCCAGCAGGTCTGGGGACTGTGGCAGGAACTGGACCTGGTCTACGGAGGCCGAATGACCGGCCAAAACCCGCACTGGGCTGGTCTGTTCAAAGTCAAACAGTCGAGCGGTTCGGTCGAGCGAGCAGGTGGCAAAGCGAGCTCCACTCGAGCGCTCCAGGCTTAGGGACCAGGCCGGCCCCGAATGGGCCTGATAGGTGGCCAAATTCTGGCCACTGGCCACACTGAACACCCGGGCCGTGCCGTCTACGCCGGTGGCCACTAGGTGTTGATCATCGTTAGTCAGAGCACAGTCAAACGCCGGTCCCCGGTGGCCCAGCATCCGGACACAATCATTCCCACGCCGGCCTAGCGTCCGTTCGCAGCCATTCAGACGCCACAGGCGCAAACGGCCGTCCTCAAAGGCACCGGCCACCAGTCTGCCACTGCTGCTGAGGCGACAGCAGTTCAGCTGACCGGCGGATTGTTCCTCCACGGTGTACACTTTCACAGCAGCTAGATCAATCACGGCACCAGAGCTGGAGGCGTCGTCAGAGTGACTGGGGGGCACAAAGTGTCGCTTCCACCGGGGAGACTCATCTGTGGCGGCTGACAGCTGACGTTTGAGGCCCAGCAGCTTGGTGGCAGTTTTGAGGCGAATGCACTGGTTCAGGACTCGCAACAAACCCAGCAGTTGGCCATCGTGCTGATGCTTGCACAAAAAGTCGGCCCAGATCTCATGCCAGCACTGACTAGAAATCAGGGCAACCGGAGGGGCACTGGAGGACTGAGAAGTGGCCTGTCCCTGAGGGGGCGGGGTCACAGACGTGGGGCAATGGTTGGCACTGTCATTGTCTTTATTATTGTCCACTGCTGACCCACCTGTTTCTGTCTTCTCTGCAGGCTCCCCCTGCAAATGTCGCCTCAGCAGAATGTACAGTTCCTTCAACTCAGCCGAAAAGGGGGGCCGTTGTTTGCGCAGCTGTAGCCACTGCAGAAAGGACTGAAACAACACTTGCTGTGCCTTCAGATCCGGGGGGTGATTGGGGGTGCAGGAAATCAGGCTTCGGGGCGAGGGGGGCGATTTCAGAGGGTCCTCCTTCTCATCTAGGCCAACCGCACACTGTTTAAGCTGAAGGGGCTGGGACTCTTCCACATCGGAGGCAACCACCATACTACAGCCCTCCGAAACGGCAGGTTTCACTGGATCGCTCTGATCTAAAATACAAATCCCGGAGCAGTCATTCGCAGCCGAAATAATACCGAAGAACAGTCTGACGGTTTTAGTGCTCTGCTCTCATTTAAATAGTATAAAATATATAAATGTATGCTAGCGAAGCTTTGAATCAGTGGATAAATTTTATATTTTGATGGATTTGTGGCAACTTTTTGAAACTATTCGAAAATTTAAAAAACTAATCTTATTCACCCCAGACACAATCATTCAATTCAAACCAACCCCCTCTCCACAAAGTTTTTCCTAAAACTACGGCAGTAACGGAAAACTTACCGCCGGCCAGTAGCGGAGTGTGAGTGTATCCTCTGCGCTGGGCATAGCGGGCCAGGACTGCGCGCACGGGATCGGGAATGGACTCCGAGCAATCCTCATCACTCGGCATCTAATCGGAGCTCCGCTGGGCTGCTGTCCGGCAAGGCACGCATCGCACGTCAACCTGTCTCCGCCAAAAACAACAAAACACAACCATTTAAGGATAGCTTATGTATATACCTAAATAGGATAAATACTGTCCCTACACTCTCCACGGCGCGCTGTTCTCCAAGGCTACCCACAGGTCCCGCTCAACCCGTAACAGTATATCCCGCTCAACCCGTAACAGTATATATACTGGCATATTTTTAGGCAAGGGGGGGGGGGGGGGGGGGGGGGGCCCCCCCCCCCCCCCCCCCCGGGGGGGGGGGGGGCCGCAAGGGGGGGGGGCGCGCCCGAGACCCTAAAGAAAAAATGGTTATTTATTTATATATATATATCAGGGGGGGACCGGAGTTCGCGGTTCCGGGGGGGGGGGGGGGGGGGGGGGGGGGGGGGGCGGGGGGTTCCGGTTCCGGTACTTTTTGGTTCCGGTTCCGGTATTTCAAAAGTACCGGAACCGGAACCGGAACCACTAATTCTCTGACAAAGGATTTTGCTTTTCATTTTGTGTTGTTCGTCCACGAAAATTTTCCGATAGGCCTCCAACTGACCACAATCAGCCTAAAAATCAAAAATTTCTTCAGATTTTGTTCTGGCGAACCTCTTGCGACTATACACAGTACATATATATCTTGCGAATATACAGTACACTAGCTTAATACATTGTTATCGTTTGTGCTTTTGTGCTTTATTGTCTTAAAACGAATATTGTAATATTTATAGTACCTACTAGTACTGGAACTACATACAAATACCTTCTGATTTTTTATTCTAGCATTCTTATGTAGCAGTGCTTATTCTTTATCAACAATGCTGTGCTTCTTGTGTCCAATTTCTTGTATTACTTGAACTAGCTCAATGAAAGCCGAAGGTCGAAACTCGAAGATCCTCGGTTTTTCACGCTATACTGAAAAATTATGTAATCTGTGCAAACCTTACTATCTAACATTGAGGAGAGGGGGCGACGGTACAGCCGCCCCCCTCCCCCAATTTTCTCCAAGTCAGGGGTTTTTTAGGGTCCACGAGTGGGTCCAGAGTCAAGTTCTCTTAACTGGACCCAGCAAAAATTAACCTGACCCAACACTAGTCAGACCCAAGGGCGTAGATAGGGAGGGGGGTCGCGACCCGCCCTTTTGGTTGAATTTTAAGAAATTGTCAACAAGGGTCTCCCTTTGGTTTTTATCGCCCCGTCGAAAAAATTTTTTTGATACGTCTCTAATTGACCAAATTTTGCCTAAAAATCCAAAAGTTCTCGAATTTTTTTCTGAGGGCGACCGTATCCAGACCCCTAAATTGCTATGGCTGACTAGTCCTTGTTATTATCTTTCATCAAAGCCTATGCATGTCTACAAAAGTACATTATGCTGAATTTTCTTGTATAATACACTATCTTATGTGACGTTCCCATGTTCAGTTCTTAATTTTCCTGTCGGAAAAAAATTCTGATACGTCTTTAGTTGACCAAATTCGGCGTAAACAATTGAAAAAATCTCCATTTTTTTCTGGGGGCTGCCGCCCCCAGACCCCTGCAACCTGTGGCTCACTGATCATGCGTTTGCACTGCGAATTGAAGCGATAAATTAGGGTATAGAAAGTCAAAAGTGTATAGAAGGGTTGCATATAAAAAATGTGAGTAAAAGTAAACAAAAAATTTTTTTTAAATATTGCAAAATATAGGGTCTTTTTGAAGGGGGTTCCGGTTCCGGTTCCGGTTCCGGTTCCGGTATTTTTTAGGTGGTTCCGGTTCCGGTTCCGGTTCCGGTAGTTTTATGGTTCCGGTCGATCCCTGATATATATATACGCTAAATGTTACGTTTTCATACGTTATTATAGCTACGCTAATACTAAATTTAGCCAAAAAGGACTCAAAAACCCGACGAACACGACATTGCTACAGCTAAAAATTCGCTAAAACGTCCTTTCGGAAAAAATTTTGGGCTACGGGGGGGGGGGGGGGGGGCGCCCCATCTGAAATGGGGGGGGGCTCAAAATGGGGGGGGGGGGGGGCGCGACCAAAATGGGGGGGCTCCGGACCAAATGGGGGGGCCGCCCCCCCAGCCCCCTCCCCCCCCCACTAAAAATATGCCAGTATATATATATATATATATATATATATATATATATATATATATATATATATATATATATATATATATATATATATATATATATATATATATATATATATATATATATATATATATATATGTATGTATTGTATGTATATATAACAGTTATGTATAGTGGTGCGGGGAAAAAACCCTATTTTCAACTCTTCGGGTCCTCCCTGCGCTCCACATAAATCGGATCTATTAATGCTCGCGGCTGTTATAACGGCAATCTTTCGCCTAACTGTTGCACTAATAAAATGTATTCTAACTACTCACGTTTCTGAGTAATAAGCCTCGAAACCTACGGGAAAAAAACCCTATGCGGGAAAAAAACCCTAATGCGGGGAAAAAACTCTACCACTTTTTTCGGCTGTTCTATTAGCAGTGAACATAAACTCAATTCCATCGTGTTCTACAACTCTTAGGCTGCAGCATGGACTAAAAAAACCGTTTCTCCGACACCCATGTGACTCACAATAAATCTTCAAAAATCGACCCTTTTTGGCAGAAATGACTTCTGCCCAAATATGCATTTTTTTAGTATAAATGCATTAAAAATAGATTTTTGCCCTTATTATGTTAGAAACGGTGGCCAAACACCGCCTGCGTCTACCATTCTTAAATTTAGGTGGTACGCAGCAGCTAAAGCCTAAATATTCCAAAAATGCCAAATTTTGGTGAAACATCACCAAAACAGGTTTCGTACGGGACGGGGTGTCGGAATATGGGCCAAAACGACAAAAAACGACGTTTTGTGGCCGAATAAACTATTTCAATGAAGCCTACACATGTTTTTACCCCAGCCCAGATCAGTCAACTTTTGTATCAACAATGTGTGAGTTTAGCAAAAAATTGTCGTTAAACAAAATAGGGTTTTTTTACCCGCAATAGGGTTTTTTCCCTCACAAACTTTGAACTGTCACAGGTAAACCACAACGTTTATCATATATATATATATATATATATATATATATATATATATATATATATATATATATATATATATATATATATATATATATATATATATATATATATATATATATATATATATTATATATATATATCAGGGATCGACCGGAGTTCCGGTTCCGGTTCCGGTACTTTTTGGTTCCGGTTCCGGTTCCGGTTCCGGTATTTTAAAAGTACCGGAACCGGAACCGGAACCACTATTTCTCTGACAAAGGATTTTGCTTTTAATTTTGTGTTGTTCGTCCATGAAAATTTTCCGATAGGCCTCCAACTGACCACAATTGGCCTAAAAATCAAAATTTTCTTCAGATTTTGTTCTGGCGAGCCTCTTGCGACTCTGTAGCTAGTTTAGTCTTCGTCTTGTTTATTATTCTCTTTCATCAAAGCTCATGCGTTCAACATATTGTGTGCTGTACGCGTATATATAAATCTTGCATACTTATACATGTATGTACATATACTTTAAATACAAATACAAAATACAATACAAATTTAAATATACACTAGCTTAATAGGGGAACGCATGGGGACGTAAGTCCCCAGACGCACGTGACTTTATTTGATTGGCCTGGCCACTGCATGTAGATTCCCTAGAAAAAACGCTCGGCGAGCGATAAGCAAAATTCCCCATGGGGACCCCCAAGGGGATCCCCTTGGGGACGCGTGGGGACTCCCACGGGAATCCCCATGGGGATCCCCCTGAGGAAGATCCCCTTGATAATCCCCTTCGTGTGAAACAGGCTTTACTATCTAACATCTAGGAGAGGGGGCGACGGTACAGCCGCCCCCCCGCCCCCCAATTTTCTCCAAGTCAGGGGTTTTTTTGGGTCCACGAGACGGCGTAGATAGGGAGGGGGGTCTCGGGGGCCGCGATCCCCCCGCCTGTTGGTCCCCTCAAGAAGTTAACCTTAAGGTCTACCTTAAGAAATTGTCAACAAGGGTCCCCCCTTTGGTTTTTATCGCCCTGCCGAAAAAATTTCTTGATACGTCTCCAATTGACCAAATTCTGCCTAAAAATCCAAAAATTTTCGAATTTTTTTCTGAGGGCGACCCTATCCAGACCCCTGCATCTCTATGGCTGACTACTCCTTGTTATTATCTTTCATCAAAGCCTATGCATGTCTACAAAAGTACATTATGCTGAATGTACTTGTATAATACACTGTATATAATACACTGTACCTGTCGGAAAAAATTTCTGATACGATTTTAGTTATCCAAATTCGGCGTAAACAGTTAAAAAATCTCCATTTTTTTCTGGGGGCTGCTGCCCCCAGACCCCGGCAACCTGTGGCTCACTGATCTTGCGTTTGCACTGTGAATTAAAGTGCTAAATTACTGTAAATACTAAAATAAATGTCAAAAGTTTATTTAAGTGTATAGAAAGTCAAAAGTGTATAGAAGGGTTGCATATTATAAAAAATGTGAGTAAAAGTAAACAAATTTTTTTTTGAAAATATTGCAAAATATAGGGTCTTTTTGAAGGGGGTTCCGGTTCCGGTTCCGGTTCCGGTATTTTTAGGTGGTTCCGGTTCCGGTTCCGGTTCCGGTAGTTTTAGGGTTCCGGTCGATCCCTGATATATATATATATATATATATATATATATATATATATATATATATATATATATATATATAACTGGCGGTCCCAGACTTCGATTTTGGGGGGGGGGCGGAGGTCGGAGAAATTTTTTTGACTTTTTATAATAGCGTTTTTCAGCTTCACGCTAATTGTTATAACCGGAGCCATATCAAGGATGATCCAGTCTGTTTGTAGAAAAACCAGGGTGTACCCGAATAAAATATAGGTTTCAATTTTTAGGCCGAATTTGGTCAAGACGGACACGATCAGAAAATTTTTTCCGACAGGAAAATAAAACACGTGATGGGAACGTCACATCAAACAGTGTTTACACAACTAAATGTATAGAGCATAATATACTCGTGTAGACATGCAAATGCACCATAATGTACTCATGTATACATGTAGAGGCTTTGATGAAAGATAATAAGACGGAACGAAACAGTATGCCAGAGCTCGAGGGGTCCGGGGCGGCAGCCCCCACAGAAAAATTGGGGAAATTTTTTCAATTTTTATGCCAAATTCAGGGGACTAGAAAAATTTTCCGGCCGGACCATAAAAACCAAAGGGGGGACCTTGTGTAATTTTCGGTGGGGAAATTTCGGGGGGCGGCCGCCCCCCCCCCCGCCCCCCCCCCCCCCCGCCCCTGATATATATATTTGAAGAGAAAACTGAGACGACACTTCATGAATATTTAGAAACATCTAAACTGTGAGCATACATGTATATACATACATATATATAACCTAATTTGCTAAATAAAAATTCCTAGGCAATAATATCCGAATAGGTTCTGGTTCACAGAGAAATCATCTGACTCAAATTTTGTTATTTTTTCGGTTTACAGAATTTTATTAGGTTTGGCGGTTCTTGGAACTACTCGGTAGTCTCGGTTTCGTGGTCTCGGTCTCGGTCTCGGAAAAAAAACCGAGACTTCCATCCCTAGTGCTACGCGGCCCAGCCCATTCGAGGGGGCCCCAAATCGCTTAGGGGGGCCAAAACCCCAAAGTGCAAGCTCGGCTTTTTATCCTGACTTGCACCAAGCCCGGCTTAAAATCCCGGCTTTTCGTATTCATAAAACCAAGCTCGGCTTTTTATTTATTCTTTTTGGTATTCATAAAAGCTGGGATAAAAAGCCGAGCTTATGGTATTCATGAAAATCAAGCTTGTTTCAAATCGGCTTCTACATATTTTATTGATTTTTCAAAAGCCCCAAAAGCTCGGACAAAATTTATAGGCTTGAACAAGCCTGGATTGCAACAAGTCGGACAAAATCCAAGGCTCCGGCAAGTTAGCTCTTTATTCCGGAGCTTTTTTCAGCCAGACTTAAGGATGAAAAGCCGAGCTTTTTATCCCGACGTTTATGAATACCGGCCCAGAATAATATTTACATTTTTTAGAAGTAAAACAAAGGCTCCTCAACCCGTTTTTCTTCCGAAAAATTTTCGCCATAATCTGACCCTGACAATTTTTTAGACATATTTTACACAGGGGGTTATATACCCCTTTGGTTGTATGGGTCAGCCGTAAAATATTTCTGAAAACGATATATACGTCTGTAATTGACAAAATTTGGTCCGAATATCGAACAAGTTTTTAGAAGCTCTCAGTCCGTTCAGTCGACACCGAGTGAAATTATATGAAATTTCCCTGAAAATGTGTGGATAATATATTTATCTGAAATTCCTCTGAACTTTTGTAAACTCTACAAATGGTGCCAAACCTAATAAAATTCTGTAAACCGAAAAAAGTAACAAAATTAAGTAGGATGGTTTCTCTGTGAACCAGAACCTATTCCGGATATTATTCCTAGGAATTTTTATTTAGCAAATTAGGTTATATATATGTATGTATATACATGTATGCTCACAGTTTGATGAACTTGAAGTGTTCCAGTGAAGTGTCGTCTTGGTTTTTTAGTTTCTCTTCAAATATATATATATCAGGGGCGGTCCCAGGGGGGGGGGGCGGGGGGGGGGGGGGGCCGCCCCCCCAAATTTTTCCCCACTGAAATTTCCCCCCGGTTTTTTCTGTCTGCGGTTTTTCTGCGTCCCCTTTGCTTTCCTTTCTCGGCTCCCCCCTCCTGTTCGTTCGTTTTTCTTTCTCCTTTATTCTTTTCTGCTACAAAAGCGAAACTCATGGAGACATGCTTGAGGATGACCTTCAACTGTCTAAGAGGTGATGTACTTTTTTGCAACTGCGTTAATGGCTAGATTCCTTGTTGACATTGGAGCTACTGTTAGACGGTTGTTGTTTCGAATTGAATAGTCAAAAGATTGCGGCTTGGATTTGGGTTCGCTTGAAGCACGGTCTTAGTTCCGCTTAGCGCGCGTGCGCTGCTGGCTAGGTCTGTTGCTGATGCTTACCCAATCAAACACGCAGAAGGGTTCTAATTCGACGTTGTGCGACTCAGTGTTTCGTTCAAGGCAGCTACTTTACCAAGTTTCCTCGTAGCCGCTCGCAGCGCTAACGGAAACCTAGTAAAGAAGCTGTTCAGGCCGATGATGTCACACAAATTTGTCTTCAGATCACAGAAATCGATAAAAGGGGGTGAGCTTGGGAGTATGATGTGATTTTGTTGTTTTGAAAAGCTGAGAAGCAAGAAACAAACTACAAACCAGAACATAAAGTATGAATGCTAGATTCGATGTAACTAGGTTAGTTGATAACATTTGATGAGAACAACGAGTTAATTGACTTTGAATTAATTTAGTTTAATTGAAGTATCACACTATATTTTGACATTTTTCTTGCTAACTAGCTTTTAGTTTATAACAGTACTTTACTTGTTGTTGTTTTACTTGTTCAATGCTTAGTTTTGTTTATTTTATAAATTTGCACTAAATGGCAGGAAGCACCCAGGCCGGTCGGCAAATTACACTACGATGATCTCAACAGGACAAAATGGATCGCGGAACATACGCTAACGCAGATCTGACGGCGAGCTACTTGAGGCATGGGCGCTAAGGGTACTTCGGGTTTCGAAGGCCTAAGAACTGAGCGCGATGATTAGTGCCGATTTATGACAGTGCTGTCACGATCCTGGTCTATACCAAAAACTGTGGCCGGAGCCGGGCCTGGGCAAGAAGAAACGCCACAAAGAAACTGTTAAATTATATTATCTTAAATTTCGATTGTTAAATTTTGTTTTGTTTTTGACAAATTTTGTAAACGTGCACAGACCGCGAATTTGGGGACAAATTCTTTTTGTTGAGAAAGGGGGAAATGTAAAGTAGATAGTACGTACGTATGTACGTACACTTTTGCTCATTTGCATATTAGTTCATGATGAGTCATCTTGAGCAACTGAAATGCACTTTGAGCTCATTTGCATATTGTACTATTTAATTTGCATACCAAGTTGCACTATATAAACGCGCGTCTGTGCATGGTTATTCAGTCTGTTTCTTCAGTCTGTTTCTTTTGCCTGCATTGTGCCTGCTCCCTGCTCACCCCATCTTGCCCCTAATAAACCCTTGTTCTTTTACTGGTCTCCGAGTCCTCCTGGCCTATACGCTACAACTAGTTTAAAACTAGTTCAAATTTCGTTCAAAAGGAGTTCAAATTTCATTCAAACTTGCGCTGGAAATGTTTTGGACTCGTTTTAAACTCGTTTTGAACGAGTCCAAAACTAGTGTAAAAACGTTCAAAATCAGTTCAAAAATATTCAAAAAACGTCTAAAAAACATTCAAAACTAGTCCAAAGTTGCTTGTTTAAATCCAGTTCAAAATTTTTTGAACTGGTTTTGAACAGTTTTTAAACCCGTTTTGAACGCAAAATCCGTCCTGTGAGAATGGAGTAAAAAACTCGAATAAGGTAAAAAAAAATTCATGCCGTATCCCCCCCTTTTTGGAGGTCACGGTCCGCCCCGGTGCGCTGAGTTCATTATTGACATTTTCCAAGCAAAAAACATTTTTCTACAGAGTTTTCTATCAACAAACAAACAAACAAACAAATTTTTCCACTTTTCCAAAATGTTCAAATTTTGTCGAAAATATCAACTTTTCGTCATATTGGGGCTAACTCTCACAAAATAAGACCAGCTCGCCAGTAGCGTAGCCAGGATCGAGTTGAGGGAGGGGCCAAAGTGCCTTTTTGCCTGAAAAATTTGTCTACTATTTTGAAAAGTTTGTCTACCGGGGGGGGGGGGGTGCTACGCGACGCGACCCTAATTTTTTATCCGAGGGGGATGCTGAGGGGGGGCCAAAACCGCTGGGGGCTTCGCCCCCCCCGGGCCCCCTCCTCGCTACGCCACTGCGTATCTTCGAGAGGGGATTTTTTTGGCCCTAAAACGGTTCCTACCCCATCTTTTAATAAAAATATAGAATCCCCATTGTCACAGAGGAAAAACTATGATTACAAAAAAGTTAAAAAATATTACAAAACGGGTTTTCTCACTTTTTTGTGGTGATCTGATTTCTAGCCCCCCAATTTTTAAGTAAAACTAGTTTTTCATACAGAATAACACCAATGTGTTAAACTGGGCCGAAAAAATGCAACTAAAAAGAGCATCAGAAAAATGTAGTTTATTACGCCTTGGTTATGGAAATCCTCATGATGATTTGGGGTTAAATGCAGTTGGGGGGGGGGGGTAAAAGTGGACCTATTTTTTTTAGTAGAGCACCATGGGGGGAGCATTTTTGCTTCAAGAAAGAACCCCTATTTCATTTTTTGGATTTTCTCTGAGATACGACCCCCCCGAATCTGAACCATCAGTGAGGGAAGTTTTCGCAATTTTTTTTGCGAAGCTCCTGTTTTTTCCGTTCTAATCGTGTCTAAATAGTGTCAGATTATTGGTTACAATTTTTTAGAATCAAAACAAAGGCTCTTTGACCGGGTTTCAGCCGAAAAATTGGCCAAAATCGCCAGAAACGTCCAATTTTTGCCCAAATTCAAACTCGGCTTAATTTAAGCTTGGGCTTAGGCTTAGAGGTTAAGTATGGGGCTGAGGCTTAGGCTTAGTATGAGGCTTAGCCTTATGTTTAGGTTCAGGCTTAGGCTTAGGCTCAGGCTTAGGCAATAAAAAATCGAAATTTTCAAAAAAAATCTGCCAGCTTAGCCCAGAGAATGCTGCCAACTACAAAGCCTAGACAATGGCATAAAACATCATAACGCACTCAAAACTATCCAAAAACAAATATTATAGCCATTTTTGGCTTCGAACTTTGGCCTACGTTCACTTCCAAAAACACTGAAAATGCAATGTTCAAGGGGTCATAGCTCAGAAAATACAAATTTGTGGATAGGGGTTCTATTACAAAAAATTCTTCCCTCAAGGTGCTCTACTCCAAAAAATAGGTCCCCCCCCAACTGCACTTGATCCATGATTTGTACATAGGAAACTCTCGCGCTTAAGGGGGCGCTCTGAGTAACTTCCACTAATTCAAATTGCTATATTTTTTGTTTCTTGCTGATACGAACTTTTTTGCTTAAGTTTAATCAAGATGAACACCAGGCAAGCATTTTTGCAAAGTTTTATGAGTCTCGGAACATTTTAGCAAATTTTATGACTGCATCAAAATTGAAATTTTGAAAAATTTGACTAATTTTTGAAATGACGTAGCTCAATGGTGCCTCAACCAAATTTAACAATCTATAGCTTAAATTAAAGACAATTATCTTGCCGAGGTGCCATTTTTGTCGAATTTTTGTTACCGGCGACAAATTTTTAGTTATTTTATTTTCTATCAAAAGTGACGTTTTGAAAAGCCTATCATATTGAGCCAAATCATAATAATTACAATTCAAGAAGTTCGGCACCTCCATATACGTCTGCTCTAACAGTCTGCAAAGTTTCAAGCGGGTCGGTTTTCGCAGCTGACAGTAATCTTAAAAAAATGTACGCTATAGCCCATTTTCAGAAACCTGAAGTTTGCCTACACATACGTATTTTCCAAAAAATAGAGCTAATTTTTCTGTACTAAAATCCGTTGAGAAAAGTTTCAGAAGCCAAAAAGTAGCTAACGAAAAATTAGTTTGAAAAATAGTGCACTTTTGTCAATATTGGTCAACGTATTTTGGAATTTTTTTTAGAAAGGTTTGCCTACACAAACGACTTTTTGAAAAGTTGCAACTAGCAATTAGCTACAAAAAACTGTTTCAAAAAGTACCAAAAGCCATATAGAATTTTTTGGTATATCGATTTGAAGATTTTTTCCCATTGAAAAATAGGTTAAAATTTCAAGTTGAACCAAATTGGACGTTATATACATCAAATGAAAGCTAATTTAATTTGCAACAACTTTTCTTCTTGAGTTTATTAACAAAAACTTACGTAAAAATGTTTATCGCCCAAAGTCGGTTATTCAGAGCGCCACCTTAAGGGGGCGCTCCGGGAATCGGGGGTTACATCGAAAATTGGCAAAAAAGTTGCCAAATGTCAAACATTACTATACATATATGTAGTATGGCACAAAAAAACACTGGAGGCAAAATTTCAAATCACGTGATCATGTCACGTGACTCCCAGAGCACCAAACGCGAGTGAATTTTCGGCAAACGATAACTCTGCTTATACTTTGCAGACTGTTAGAGCAGATGTATATGGAGGCGCCGAACTTCTCGAATTGTAATTATTATGATTTGGCTCAGTATGATAGGCTTTTTAAAACGTCACTTTTGATAGAATTTAAAATAACTAAAAATTTGTCGCCGGTAACAAAAATTCGACAAAAATGGCACCTCAGCAAGGTAATTGTCTTTAATTTAAGCTATAGATTGTTATTTTTGGTTGAGGCACCATTGAGCTACGTCATTTCAAATATTAGTCAAATTTTTCAAAATTTCAATTTTGATGCTGTCATAAGATTTGCTAAAATGTTCCGAGACTCATCAAAACTTTGCAAAAATGCTTGCCTGATGTTCATCTTGAATGTACTTAAGCAAAAAAGTTCGTATGAGCAAGAAACAAAAAATTATAGCAATTTGAATTAGTGGAAGTTAGTTATAGAGCGCCCCCTTAAGCGCGAGAGTTTCCTTATGTACAAATCATGGATCAAGTGCAGTTGGGGGGGGACCTATTTTTTGGAGTAGAGCACCTTGAGGGAAGAATTTTTTGTAATAGAACCCCTATCCAGTAATTTGTATTTTCTGAGCTACTACCCCTCTCCCTAACATTGCGCATTTCCAGTGTTTTTGGAGTGAAATGTAGGCCAAAGTTCGAAGCCAAAAATGGCTATAATATTTGTTTTTGGATAGTTTTCGAGTGTGTTATGATGTTTTATGCCATTGTCTAGGCTTTGTAGTTGGCAGCATTCTCTGGGCTAAGCTGGCAGATTTTTTTTGAAAATTTCGATTTTTTATTGCCTAAGCCTGAGCCTAAGCCTAAGCCTGAACCTAAACATAAGGCTAAGCCTCATACTAAGCCTAAGCCTCAGCCCCATACTTAACCTCTAAGCCTAAGCCCAAGCTTAAATTAAGCCGAGTTTGAATTTGGGCAAAAATTGGACGTTTCTGGCGATTTTGGCCAATTTTTCGGCTGAAACCCGGTCAAAGAGCCTTTGTTTTGATTCTAAAATTGTAACCAATAATCTGACACTATTTAGACACGATTAGAACGGAAAAAACAGGAGCTTCGCAAAAAAAATTGCGAAAACTTCCCTCACTGATGGTTCAGATTCGGCGGTCGTATCTCAGAGAAAATCCAAAAAATGAAATAGGGGTTCTTTCTTGAAACAAAAATGCTCCCCCATGGTGCTCTACGTAAAAAAAAATAGGTCCCCCCGAACTGCACTTGATCCATGATT
>JASANF010008410.1:0-30774 GCA_030248245.1 Trissonchulus sp. WLG1_4 | reverse complement strand
TTAAACGTTTAAACGGTTTGGAACCGTTTAAACGTTTACGGGTTCAAAAAACGCGATTTCCGAACCGTTTACCGTTTAGTACGTTTAAACGTTTAAACGCGTTTAAACTTAACGTTTAAACGCGGTTAAACGTTTAAACGCTTACATGTATAACCGTTTAAACGTTTTATACGCGTTTAAACGCTTACTTGTTCAACCGTTTAAACGCGTTTAAACGCGTTTAAACGCTCACTTGTTTAACCGTCTAAACGTTTAAACGCGTTTAAACGCTCACTTGTTTAACCGTTTATACGTTTAAACGCGGTTAAACGTTTAAACGCGTTTACGTTTAAACGGTCAAAAAACGTTCACAACCCCAAAACGCGTTTAAACGTTTAAACGCGTTTTCTTATCTGTAAACGCGAGGGTTTAAACGTTTACAGATTTTTGAAAACGTGCCCATGCCTAGACAAAACGATAAGGACAAATATGAACCGGGCTTCAGTCGGTAGTTTTTAAGTCCCTGAAGTTAAGTTTTTAAGTCATCGGAGTTCTGTGTTCAAAACGGCCACCAAAGCAATTCCCAATTGCATGAATGGATCATGGCTATTCATTCGTATCAAGGATTCAAGGGTACATACATAATAGCAAGAGTACGTAGTAGCGTCTCACTCTATATAGAAGAAGAGTGGGACACTCTCCAGCCTGCCTGTGTTCTAGCACAGGCAGATGCGCTGGTCGTTTTCAGGCTGCATGTTGACATTCTGTGCCACATGTGGCGGGCCAATCAGAAGCGAGCTCCTATTCTCTGATTGGCAGACGTCTGTGCACGTGCTCCAATCATAAAACGGGATAGGGATAAAAGGTTAATAACTCTTTATTCATTTACATTTTGCTTGCAAAAACATTATAAAAGGTTTGCAATTACCTTTGGGGTTATTTTGGCAAACATTCAGCGAAATGGATTGATAAACTTTGGAGAAATTCAGAAAAGTTTATATCTCAAAAGTTTATCAATCAATTTCGCTGAAAGTTTGCCAAAATCTCCTTAAAGGTATTTGCAAACCTTTTTTAATGTTTTTGTAAGCAGACTGAATAATGTTTTTGTAAGCAGACTGAATAAATAATGAGTTATTAAGCTTTTATCCGTGTCTTAATGCTTATCAACGCATCAGCGATTATATACTAAAGTGTGTTACGCAGAGAATCTACGCGCTGATTGGCCAGCCACATGTTGCACAGAATGTCAACATGTAGCCTGAAAACGACCAGCGCATCTGCTTATGCTAGAACACAGGCAGGCTGGAGAGTGTTTCATTCTTCTTCTATATAGAGTGAGGCGCTATTATGTACTAGGGCAAAAAAGTCAACCCATTTTTATTTCAGTTAAAGTTAAAGTTAAAGTTAGGTAAAAGGCCTAGTTTTAGTTAAAGTTAAAGTTAAAGTTAGACCACTAACTTTTTTTGAAGTTAAAGTTAAAGTTTGATCTCTGTTTTCGTTAAAGTTAAAGTTAAAGTATGACCACTAACTTTTTTAAAAGTTAAAGTTGAAGTAATACGCCTAACTTTTTTAAATAAAGTTAAATTAAGATCCAAAACTTTTTTAGTTAAAGTTATAAAGAGTTGTTTTACACAGAGAAATAAGTATAATTTTCAGCTTTATACATAACCACACTGCGTAACTTTAGTGAATAGACATTAATGAGTGAGCCTAGAGTCGGGAATGCCAGAAAACTTTCCGGAAACTTCTAAAGGTAGTTTTCCAGAAAGTTTCAGTCTTGACCGGAAAATTTTTGACAGGCTTAAAAAGTTTCCAAGCTGAATGAAATTTTCTGACAAACTGTTTTTTTAAACTGACCGCAGTGGTTACTGTAGTCCGTGGGGGTCAACTGGGTTCATGGTGACAAAAATAAACCCCAGATTTGAGTTCAGTACCTCAAAATACTCCTGGATAACGAGATTTAACCACTCCGGCGTCTCCGGGTCATTTTGTAGGTTGTACAAAACGTTGGGGGTCCCCTCCACAATTAAGGGTATACCCTCATTTGTGGGGGGAGCTCCCCACGTTTGAAACCTATGGTCTGATTCGTAGGGGGGTCCCCCCACAGCTGAGGGCCAGGTATGCCTTCATTCTTGTAGGATGGTACCTCCCCACAGTTGTGACCTTTTTGGGGAGATAATAGTCGCAGCATGTAGACACTGCTAGGCCACAAACGTATATAGTGTCACACTCTTCCTATTACGTACTCTTGATAGGGGTAATGTGAGCACCTGACTACGAATCTGCTGTTTGTTTATGTCTAGAAAGAACCAACTTGGACCATCATACACCTCCAACATCAGTGCCGTACCCAGAAAAAATTTAGAGGGCGAATGACTGATTTTTAAATGCACTTAAGGTGGTAGTTGCGTTTTCGAGGTTTTTGTGATTTCTATGTAAACTTTGCGCCACCAGTACTCAAGTTATACGTGACGCCTGACCATAAATTTTTGGGACAGTATTGTAAAGGTCAAAATCCCCAGGCATGTCTCTCACTTTTTTGAAATTTCACCTGTGGACATTTTTAGAGGGTTTTAATTACAAGAAAATATCTTAAATTTTCGGTGCGTTTTCTTTTCAGCTATTTTCTCAGTAAATTGACTATTTATTAAAAAAGTGGGGGACATGCCTGGGGATTTTAAACATGTCAAAAACCTTACCAACTTTCAGCTCCAACAGGTAATCGTATGATTCATAGCTGTGGCGCAAACTTTTTGTAAAAAATTTTAATATTTTGGAAAGGACCTTTCTTTAGTCGCTTATACTGGCAAGAAAATCACAGGTTAAATTTCAATGCATGGCATACATTTAGGAAAGATATTGTTCTACCTAATGCAAAAGACCGCTTGTAATTTGAATCTGTAAACGCTGAGCAATGGCTTTTTAAAAAAACACCTAAAAACGCAATTACCCCCTTAAATTTTAAAACTTATAAAACGCCTTACAAACAACACATCATTTAACCACAAAGTTGCAGGGGTCTGGGGGCGGCAGCCCCCAGAAAACATTTAGCGATTTTTCCAATATTTAGACCGAATTTGGTCAGCTGGAAACGTATCAGAAACTTTTTCCGACAGTAAATTAAAACCAAAGATGGTAACGTCAGATCAGACATTCAGACAGTGTATTACTCAAGGAAATGTAGCATAATATGCTCGTGTATAGATAGACATTTAAATGCAGCATAATGTACTTGTGTATGTGTATACATGCACAGGCTTTGATGAAAAATAATAGCAAGGAATAACAAGCCGCATAGTCGCAAAGTTCTGGGGGGTAGCCCCCAGTAATAATTGGGAAAATTTTTTATTTTCAAGCCTAAGTTGGTCAGTTAGTGATGTATCAGAAAATTTTTTCGAAACCTGTCTTCAAAAAAGAGCAGTCAGTTGCCATACATGTGGCAACATGTGGCTGCAATTTTTACACTATGCAGTTGCAAAGTTTACTCTCTAGAAAGAACAAATATACCACTACACTACTTCAATAATAAAATCATATGAGCCCCTTACAAGTATGTTATGTATGGTTATGGCACTGGTTGGCGTGCTATAAGTGATTTATACGCATGTTTCTGTGAAACTCCGTGTGCAGGAGCACAAGTGCGCGAAGCGCTCGACTGCACCTGCACGAGGGTTTCATAGTTCCATGCGTATCAATTACGTTTAGCATTAAAAACAGCGCTATAAGTTGCTTGTAATTTGGTTTTAAATACGTACGTAAAATTTTCAGCGAGTTGAAACAAATGTCCAGACTGGTGGGGATCGAACCCACTGCACTCTGACAAGTCAAACACCTTATCCATTAGGCTACAGTTTTGCTGCTGATAACCTGGTCGCCTTAGTTGTCACACATAACTTTTATGCATAGTGAATGTACGTAGGTACAGTACTGCGCGTAAAAAAATTCCCTGTTCGTCGGCGTACGACGAGCTTCATCCTTCGCGAAAAGTGACGGTGACGAACGGTGGCCGGAAATGGTGGAGAAAAAATGTTCAATTTTTCACTTTTTTACATTGAAATTGTGTTTTGGAGCACTTTTTAAAAATTTTTCGTTCGTCACTTTCCGGCCAACCTTGGTCACTTTTCGCAACGGATGAAACTCGTCGTACACCGACAAACAGGGAACTTTTTGCACAGTACTGTATCGTAACACATAGACCCGTACACAAATCTGTGCAAAACTGAGTCCACTAACACTGCCGCTGTTCTATTTTAGAAATATTATGCAAATTGATGTCAGTGTTGAAGTGGCTTAGTGGTTAAGATGGTGGACTAAAAAACCGCGTATTCGATGGTGATGGTTCGATTCATCTTGTCTTTACTTTTCTTTCGATTTCTATAGCGTGCGGTATAAGTAAGGCGGCGCTGTAGAGTGCAGATAAGTAGATTGCACGCTACAGCGTGTCGTTATAATAACCAGGTTATAGCACGCTACTAATACACTAAACCAAAAATTACAATACGTTGTGAATGCGTTAACCTAAGCGGCCTCCAGTAAAATATATAGGTACCACGATCAAAAATTACAGTTGTGTACAGCGTCGGAGAAAAAAATTTAAATTTGACAAAAATTTTGGTTAATTAGAACATGAAGTAAAATATTTCTTAAATTATCTTACCGGAAATTAAAAAAGTTATAACAAAGTATAGATTCAAAATTTTGAATAAAAGTCATAATTTAAGTTAAAGTTAAGAAATTGGCGGAATTTAAGTTAAAGTTAAAGTATGGGTGCTTGAATTTAAATTAAGTTAAAGTTAAAGTAAGACCCTTAACTTTTTTGAAGTTAAAGTTAAAGTTAAAGTAAGACCCCTAACTTTTTTAATTTTAGTTAAAGTTAAAGTTTAACTTTTTTGCCCTATTATGTACTCTTGATAATAGGGAAGAGTAACTTTCACTCTTCCTTTCCCAGCTAATCAGACAAGACAATGCTCCGGCCGAAATAGCACTTCAACGTTGTGATTTAATGACGGGCTTTTATTTGAGGTGGGTGCCCCCCCTATGATACCCTCCTTTCAAGACACCCCCAATCCCAAATCAATCGTCTTACTATAGTAGAGTAGGGGTCACCAACCGACCGCGCTAGATGACATCCTGAAAAGAGGGGGAGAAATACCCTTTGAATCAAGACGTTAAAGCAGTAGGAATATCGGATGGAGCATTGGTCCGACGGATTCAGTGAAATAGGGATGAGTGTCACCAGGGGTGGACGCAGGTCGAAATTTTCGACCCGCGACCCAACCCAACCCGCGGCTCGACACTCGTGGGTAACCCGCGACCCAACCCGCGCCGTAAAACCGCGACCCACCTTGACCCACCACTCTATAACCATAACGTACATTAAATAGGGGCGTGTAGCCAGGATTTTGAAAAAGGGGGTTGCACCTTGTCCACTTTTTTGCTCACTTGTTTAAACTCACTATTGCGGGGTCTGAGGGCTTCAGCCTCCAGAATCCAATTATATTTACACTTATTGGCGAAGTGGCTTACATAACAAAATGTAAATTTGGTCATTTAAATTAAATAAACTAACTGTTGCGCGGATCTAGGGGCGGCAGCCGTCAGAAAAAATGTATGTTTTTTTTGAATTATCGGACAAATTTGGTCAACTGGAGACGTAATCAAATAAATTTTCCGACACGTAAATTAAAAAACAAAAGGTGGGAACTTCATATCAGACAGTATATTACACAAGTAATACAGCAGCACAAGTACTCTAGTAGACATGCATATAAAAGGCTTTCATGAAAGTCAATAACAAGGAATAGTTAGCCACAGTTTTTTATTCCGCCTGGAGGCGGAATATTTGGAATTGTTTCGTAGCACCAAGAGTACATACTTGGTGCTACGACCCACCACTGGGCCTATGCTTACCATAGGCCTAATATAGGACAGTCTTTTTTTTCTGCCAATGGGGTCCTAAAATAGTAAAATTATCCTAAAATATAAAACAAATAAAATAAATTACAACAATGTGCGTAAAAGTTAAGCTTACGCCTAATTTAAAATATTTTACTACGCAAAGTACATTTTTTCCTGTTGAATTTTGTTTTTCTTTACAAGCCCCCCTCGGTTGTCTGGGACTTGACGGACAGCCGCTGAATTGGCCAGCCAATATAGTCCGCATGCAAATTAGTTTCAATTTATGGACGAATCAGAAGGGCTGTTGTCTACGTACGTGAAAAGTCGGCCAATCGCGCTATTTGCAATGCAATGAGTGGGTGGAGCCTTTGTCTGTTAATATGCAAAATAGTTTCTGTTAGGGACAGTCAGTTAGTCGATAAATCAATTTGTGTGCAAAGGCGGTAGGGGCCAGTTGGCATGGATTAGCATTCCATAGTCAGGCAGTCAACAAGTACAATACTAACTAGTAACTTGTAAGTAGTAACTGATTACTGTGCTGAGGGAATTTGGATTTGGAAGTTAATGGCTGTTCGGTTTTCGCAACAAGATTCTCTGTAGCTGCTACAAACTACGTAGCAAGATATTTTCTGAACGATACCTAAGCTGTTTATCTAATATTCTCCAGATGTTCACTTGCAAAAGTTGGTTTGTTGTATAACGCGCCTGTAAAATGCAAATATTTAAAAGCGCTTGTTTATGCTGCCCTATTAACATTATCAATGCAAGATCTCGAACTTGTTTGAAATTCAATATTCTTACTACGTACGTACCATTTGATATGCAAGTTTTAGCTTCTGATTAAGCTTTTGAGATTTGTGCTATATTTCAAAAATATCATTTGTTTTGAAGTTTTACGGTCATTTGGAGTTTTTGAAGTTTTACGGTCATTTGGAATCTGTGCAGTATCGTGCCGAATAAGAACTAATAGACTGATGACAAATATTTTTTACCATCTGTATCTGTAAACATATTAAGATAAGCAAATCATGCAAGATGTCAGATTAGCCAGATTGTGTACACAGAACGTGTCGAGTGTCGACGGACAACTTTTCGCCATATTTTAGAAAAAATAAAAATCTAGGTTCGCTTTTCTTTAGATTTCAAATTAACTTTCTCGATTTTCCACAATTTACCATTCCTATTGCTGTGACCCTGTGAGTAACTGAGTAGTGAGTAGTAGTTTCAGTTACAATTTTGAAGTTCTACTCATTCCCTATTAGGCAATCTTGCTAATAAATACCTTTGTACATTTTGCGCCACCACGGCGGAATTTGCCCCTTTTAGGGGCCTACTTGTTTAGAATATTTTGATTTTTAGACCAAATTTTGTCAATTGGAGACGTATCAGAAATTTTTTTTGTCGGGCTATAAAAACCAAGGGGGGACCCTGTCGACAATTTTTTCAGGTTCCAGTTTTCGCGGGTCGGAAAAAATTTTTTCGACCCGCGCAGCCTGAAGTGGGTACCCGCGGGTCGACCCACGGCTCAAATTTTCCGACCCGACCCAACCCAACCCGCGGGTACCCGCGGTTACCCGCGGGTACCCACGACCCGCGTCCACCCCTGAGTGTCACACCTCTTATGGACTCGACTTATACCTATTTCCTTGTATTTAATTGAGTCAGGGCCCAGTAATGTACAAAATTGGGTTGATAAAAACACTATAAAATTTATTTAACATTATATATTAATAATATGTAACTACACTTTCTGAACAATAACGCACCAATTCGCATGATCGTAGTAAGATTTGATAATTTTAAGATTATCTATTTGTGATACTAATTTATCCAATTCCCCCCTTTTAAAAACATGATAATATCTATGTTGCGAACTCTGACTATTCGCTTCATCACAGTTTAAATCCGTCGGAGATTTTCCAGTTTTGGCCAATTCTTCGTAAACTCGATCGAAAATTGTCTTTGTAAGCTCGTCGGCGAAAGAATTCATCGTCAGTTTGACGCCGAACCAGTTTGTGAATTTGCGGCCCAGTCTTGGGCTAACCCTGGTTATAGTTTCGCTCATAATATTGGAGTAGGTTTTCTGGGATCTAGCTACGAGGGGTGAAGGGGCCGGCGGTTTGGGGACAGTGAATTTTGCCGGAGGTTGATCTGAGCTGCTACGACGCCAATTGTCAAAAGTCATCCACTCTTGTAGCCGTTTTAGCAGCGGCGATCCTAAAGATGGTGCAAGTTCTGCGGAAGTAGAATTTTCTGGTAGTACTGAAGATTGGAGTTTTTGGACTTGGGGTATGGCAATTCCATTTTGTTTGACAGGTTTTTCTGAAATATAGTACAATTTTCAAAATAGCATTGGATAAGTTGATTGTGATTATTTGAACTTTACGGTCTAAGCGTCTAACACCTGATACAATAGCGCACATGAGACATACCTATGTCTAACTGGACCGTTTTATGAACGGTCGATTCATACTTATACCGTTCGATCAGCCGGCAAAATTACTAAACAGTCACGCCACATTCTTATCATATGCATTCCTTTGTACTATTAATTACGCCGGTTGATAGACAAACGGTCGTAAGTATAAATCGACCCTTGCTGTAGAATATTACCTGCAGGTTACAGCAAAATTAATGAATTTTTTGTGAATGTGATATGTACTACATATATGTTCAGCAACGTGTGCACTAGCACTAGGTAATACAAATGACAATTACTGAAGTCTCAAGTTGATCTTATAAACATAGAATATTTAGACTGAAGTCTGACCAAAAAATGCAGGACCCTGAGCCAAAAATAAACACCCGATTTGATTACGAAAAGAACGAACTGCAAGCATCACGAGAGACGAGAACACTGAGTAGCTGCTAAAATCACGCCACTTCTTTTGTCTCAGGGTTGAGCAGTTTTTAGACAAACTAGATGGGCTAGTCAACCAACCGTCATCGGCCGTTCCGAGATCGACAGAATTGTTGAGACATGGAATGAGAATATCCTGTGCTGAGAACTGGCGTTTCTGTTCGAAAGCCCACACATAAATTAACATGCTTGCATTCGGACGTAACACCCGAACAATTTCTCCTATGGCCCTTTCGCGTCGGGCCTCTGTAGAAAAGTGATGAATAACTCCGATGGAAATGGCACCATCAAAAGTCTCGTCTCTAAAATATAAAGTCTTACCAGCAAGAATTTTAAAAAATAAAATATCATTCAGTTTTTTGTTAAAAATTTTTATAAATCAGCCCCGGCACCAATTCACGTTTATATATGTATATCAGACGTCAACAGCATTTAGTACTGGATTACTTTAGCTTGTCGCTGCAAACCTTTTGTAGTAGCTGCATGTTAGCTCATGCAGGTCGATTCATACTTACAGCCGTGTGTCCGTTCAGCCGGCAATAAGTTATCTCCCCAGTAGCAGCGGAGATCAGCTTGCGGCGTATAATTTTGTAATTTTGCTGGATTAACGGACATCGGCTGTATCAAACTACAAAACTGTGGGATAGTCACCACAAATATTTATAAAACCAATCTATTTAGGCCTACAGAACCAAACAGTTTGCTAAAACTTTTTTTAATAAATCCTTTCACCACATACCGAAATGGTAAATTGAGGTTGTCCGCTGTAAGCAATGTTAAATTATCACGTTTTTGTTGTGCACTGTGGAGAAGAGGCTGACAATTATCACAACCAATTAAGTGTGAGCCAAGGCAAGTGTCCATATATTTGGCATTACCACAGCCTGAAATAGAAATTTGGTAAATTTCACACTCAACGCTCCACAGTTTTAAATATTACCAAGGCGAACGTAATTTACTAGTTTGTATTGAACATGGCTGAAAATTAGGCATTGGGCCCTAAAGGGATGATTCATATTATATATATATATATATATATATATATATATATATAAATATATATATATATATATATATATATATATATATATATATATATATATATATATATATATATATATATATATATATATATATATATATATATATATAAACAGCCGTGTGGCGTGTATATCGTTTAGCGGGCAAAATAAAATCATGCCATCAGGGCCCGATAGCACAAACCTACAATTGTTACAATTGTAACAATTGTATGTGGTATTCGGTTGCGCAAAATCTTACAATTGTAACGCTTGTGAAATCCTACAACTGTAACAATTGTGAAGCTTGTGAAATTTCACAATTGTTACAATTGTAAGACTTGTAATGTTGAGCAACCGGGCCAGTTGAACAATTACATCATTACTGGCACGAGTATTTGTAATTTTGTCGGCAAGATGGACATACGGCTGTAAGTATGAATGGACCTTACCAACATCGATGACCAGTGATCCTGTCGGGAGGGCTCTGAGGAAATCGACTACTTTAGGCCAGGCCGTGGTGTTGGACTGAGACAGTACCGGAGCTTGCTCGCTGTAAACCTCGTGAACATGCTGCTGCTCCAACTGACTGGCGCTCACTGGATGCATCATCGCACCTATAACTAATAACTATTTAATTAATTAGTTTCTTAATTAATAAATAATACTGGTTGAGCCCAGAGTCACTCACTGCATATTAGACTCGGTTCAAAAAGGCTTAATTCTTACTGCAGAACTTTTAGCCAATGCGACAACGCTGTAACAGAAACCTCGCCTTTCTAGATTCTTTCTGAGTGGTTAGATTTACTTTTTTACATACAACTCTGTCAATGCCAGCGAATTGACAGTGACTTGGCTTAAGTAAAAAGTAACTTTACTCATGGCTTGTGAACACTTTTACGTTAGTAAAAAGCACAAAGTAATAAAAAGTACTAGCAAAAAGTAAACAGTATAAAAGGTATGCAGTAAAAAAGTAAATTTGTGTGAATTCTGAACCAGGCCTAAACGCTAACAAAAGTTGCTGCGGGAATGTAACCCTCGTTATGACTGAGTTTGTACAGACATGGTATTCTACTGGTACAAATTACGGAACGCACGCAGCTAGAAATCATGAAAATCCAATTACAACACACTGTTACGCCCGAAGGTTTATAATTAAAGTGGAGTGCTTTTAAATTAGGCGTTTGTTTAGACATGCTGTCATTGACCATTAATGATGATCGTGCTTAGTAATTGGAAAACAGATGTGACTTCTTAACTCCTATTTGCAAACAAAATTCGAATGTTTCCTTACAACAGTAAAGTTTAAAAAAACAAGATAAAAGTGAAAATTTGTCATGAAACTGTCTAAACAGACTTTTTACACTTTTCCAATCAGAGCAGTAAAGTTGAGTCCCTGACGAACTGAGGGACGGAGAAGGAATAAATAAAATATAAACACAAATTGATGAATTTTCAAGTGTTCAAGCGGTTGGGTGAAGTTAGAGCTAAGCATAAGCCTAAGCCCACGCAGCAGAGCCAACCTTCTTTTGCATGTCCTAATGATAGTAGACGTATCAATCTGCTTTCTTCCCTCTCAACGGGTATTCCTAGCCTTTTATCCAAATAGACCAACCTACCTTCTTACGAACTGCCGCGGAGGCATTAAAGCTCCTGATGATAGGGCAAAAAAGTTAAACTTTAACTTTAACTGAAATTAAAAAAGTTAGGGGTCTTACTTTAACTTTAACTTTAACTTCAAAAAAGTTAAGGGTCTTACTTTAACTTTAACTTAATTTAAATTCAAGCACCCATACTTTAACTTTAACTTAAATTCCGCCAATTTCTTAACTTTAACTTAAATTATAACTTTTATTCAAAATTTTGAATCTATACTTTTTTATAACTTTTTTGATTTACGTAAGGATAATTTAAGAAATATTTTAAGTGATGGTACCAATTAACCAAAATTGTTGTCAAATTTAATTTTTTTTCCTCCGACGCTGTACACAACCATAATTTTTGGTCGTGGTACCTATTTGTACTGGAGGCCGCTCAGCTTAACGCAGTCACAACCTATTGTAAGGGGCTTTTATGATTGTATTATTGAAATAGTATAGTGGTATGTTTGTTCCTTCTGGAGAATCAACTCTACAACTACATAGTGTAAAAGTAACAGCCACATGTTGTCCAGCGAATATAATTAACACGTAAAGTCAGTATAGATGGAAACTGCCTGCTCTTTTTTTGAAGACAGGTGTTTTTACAATTTTTAATGAAACCAAGAGTACATAATAGCGTCTCACTTTATATAGAAGAACAGTGAGACAGTCTTCAGCCTGCCTGTGTTTTAGCACAGGCAGATGCGCTGGTCGTTTTCAGGCTACATGTTGACATTCTGTGCAACATGTGGCTGGCCAATCAGCGCGTAGATTCTCTGCGTAACACAAACGCTGATGCGTTGATAAGCATTAAAATAGAAATAAAAGCTTAATAACTCATTATTTATTCATAGTCTGCTTGCAAAAACATTAAAATAGTTTTGCAAATACCTTTAGGGATATTTTGGCAAACTTTCAGGGAAATTGAGTGAGAAACTTTTGAGATATAAACTTTTCGGAATTTCTTAAAAGTTTCTCCATCAATTTCGCTGAAAGTTTGTCAAAATATACCCAAAGGTATTTGCGAACCTATTTAATGTTTTTGTTATTGACCTTTTATCGTTTTATCCCCATCTCGTTTTATGATTGGAGCACGTGCACAGGCGTCTGACAAATCAGAGAATAGGAGTTTGCTTCTGATTGGCCAGCCACATGTTGCACAGAATGTCAACATGTGGCCTGAAAACGACCAGCGCATCTGCCTGTGCTAGAACACAGGCAGACTGGAGAGTGTTCTATATAGAGTGAGACGCTACTATGTACTCTTGATGAAACCGTGTCCAACTCTGGGACCAGGACCTCCAAAAAGGTGGGGATACGGCATAAACTTATTGTACCTTATTTGACTTTTTTACTAAGTTTACAAACTGCGTTACGACTTGTGCTCAAATGTCGGCTGTGCTGTTTTCGATGAATTACGTCTTGAAAACAGCGGCGTACCCAGAAAAAATTTGAAATGTTGAAGATTTAACAACCCTAGCCAGATGAAACCGCAATGCGAAGTCAAGTCAGCGCGTTCGTTCTGAAGGCGAGCAGCCTCCGGAGAGGTTTTTAATTTTGAGGCCGAGTTTCATCAATCTCCGGCTGTTTTCGGTATGCAGCTCTGAAAAACTTTCCTTTGCTTCGGGGAAAATGGGGGATATATCCCCCATATCCCCCCACCGTACGCCCTTGAAATCTGGGGTTTATTTTTGTCACCATGAACCCAATTGACCCCACGGACTATAGTAATCACTGGGGTCATTTTTAAAAAGAGCAATTTATTAGTAACTTTCATCCAGCTTGGAAACTTTTTAAGCCTGTCAGAAATCTTCCGGTCAAGTCTGGAAATGTCGAGAAAACTGCCTCTAGTGAGTTTGCAGAAGTTTCCGGAAAGTTTTCTGGCATTCCCAACCCTCGGCTCACCCATTAATGTTTATTCACTAAAGTTACACAGTGTGGTTATGTATAAAGCTGAACAAGAACGTTTTTCGAGTAGAGTTAAATTAATTTTGGATAGAGTTTGTTGCGACATGCTTAGGATATTCTTCGAATATAAAACGCGGCACCAAAATATTTAAATGCCAACATTTTTAACTAAACCTGACAACTCTTAGCTGCTGGCCACCAATGTAAGCGCTAATGGTTGAAAATGTTGCAATATTAGAAAATCTCATATAGGACAATTTTACCTTAGGCAGTACAGTCCAATAATGAGTCTAAATGTGCCTCTGCGCCTGCGGGCACCGCAATAGCGATTTTTTTGTGTCAATTTTGGTTCCAAAATTACGTCCATATTATTAAGGGACCATTAACCCTTTCATTCATAATGTTGCTTCAGAGCAACAATTGGCCCTAACTCCTACTAGTGAAACCTGTCGGCCTGATGTTTCACAAAATCATGTCCTTCATGAGGATACCTTAGGTATCCGAGTGAAGCGAGCTGGTGGCCGAGTGGTCTGGCGTGACAGTACTGCCGCAAAGTTGTTTCTGGGAAGCATGCCCAGTCTGTGGCAGCGGATCAAATCCCGGCCAGAGCTTGGACTTAGCGCAATTTAGAAAAATTCATGAAGGAAAGGGTTAACGATGTACAATACGCACGCTAGAAATCGCGTGCCAACTTCAGCTGTAGTATCGGCAGCCGTAGCCGCAGCCGCATCTGATGTCATGAAGCTCAGTGACATCTAAAGCCGTGGCACGCAAGGTTGGCAATAGAGATGTGGATCGGATTGGATAGGTCTGAAATTTTGATTCCGATCCGATCCGGATGCTTGCTTGATTCGATCAATTTGATTCAATTCAAAATTGCATACGGTTAATGAAAGCTACAAATGTAATATTTTACAAAAATGTCAAGTATAACTTATTAAAATAAGTATATTGTTAGAAACAGATTTACTGAGCATTTTTGCAAAGAGAAATACAGTTAGTTCTGTAATTCAAAACTCCCATGACCAAAACTTTTGATATGGAAAATGGAATGTTTTTAAAATTTTGGGTCACTACTGCTACCGCTGTTTCAGGTGCTGAAAAAGGGTAGGGTTGATAGTAAAGGCACAAAATTTGAAGTAAATGAGGTGCCTGTTGGGTCGAAAAAACCCTAATTGCGGGTTAACTTATGCATAATTGCGACTGAACCAACAGGAAATGTCACTAATTTGCAAAACGTCAAAACAGGGGTGGACGCGGGTCGTGGGTACCCGCGGGTTGGGTTGGGTTGGGTCGGAAAATTTTAGCCGTGGGTCGACCCGCGGGTACCCACTTTAGGCTGCGCGGGTCGAAATTTTTTTTCTGACCCGCGGAAGCTGGAACCTGAAGAAATTTTCGACAAGGGTCCCCCCTTGGTTTTTATAGCCCGGCCAAAAAAAATTTCGGATACGTCTCCAATTGACAAAATTTAGTCTAAAATTTTAAAAAATTCTAAAAATTTTTTTCTGGGGGCTACCGCCCCCAGACCCCTGCAAACTCTGTGGCTTACTATTCCTTGTTATTAACTTTCATGAAAGCCTATTTATGCATGTCTACTAGAGTACATTATGCTGTATTTACTTGTGTAATATACTGTCTGATATGAAGTTCCCACCTTTTGTTTTTATTTTACCTATCAGAAAATTTTTAGATTACGTCTCCAGTTGACCAAATTTGTCTGAAAATTCAAAAAACCTCCATTTTTTCTGACGGCTGCCGCCCCTAGACCCCCGCAACAGTTAGTTTATTTAATTTAAATAACCAAATTTATATTTTGTTTTGTAAGCCACTTCGCCAATAAGTGTAAACATAATTGGATTCTGGGGGCTGAGGCGCTCAGACCCCGCAATAGTGAGTTTAAACAAGTGAGCAAAAAAGTGGACAAGGTGCGACCCCCCTTTTCAAAATCCTGGCTACACGCTTGTGTATAATGTACGTTATGGTTATAGAGTGGTGGGTCAAAGTGGGTCGAGGGTCGGGTTTTACGGCGCGGGTTGGGTCGCGGGTTACCCACGAGTGTCGAGCCGCGGGTTGGGTTGGGTCGCGGGTCGAAAATTTCGACCCGCGTCCACCCCTGCGCCAAACGGAGCATTAACCTATAGAATGTCTTTCGTCATCTGACATGCGGATTACGTGCGGTGGCTGGTTTGCCAGACGGTGTATGCCACGGGCGTGCATTTCACTGGTAGCTCGCAAAGATTCTGAAAGTATGCTAAATTTTGTGAAATTACGAAATTTTTTGGTCGAGACCGAAAGAAAGATTGTACTACCACTCCGAATCGCCGAAACCGAATTTTACAGGCGGTACGATCCGGCGATCTGATCCGACAAACTCGGCGATCGGATCCGCCGATCCGATCCACATTACTTGGGAACGGCAATGTAAAGTCTCAAATGTCTTTGCTTCAGCACGCTGATAAATAATCTACGAAACATTTTCCCAACAGGAAAACACTGTTCAATAATATTACTTTCCGGTGGACGTACATGTCATGTATGATCTGACACACGCTCGCACAGTCTTGCAAATCAACAGTCTTGCATATAGCTACGTGCACAGCATGATACACACGCCCACACAAACAGTGCATTTTCAAGACCTGCCTCCAGTTTAACAGTAGAACTACATGCAATCATAAAAGACGATTGCAATATAGTACATATATACGCGGCGGCTGAGGCCGCCGCGTAAAAATATATTCATCTTTCTAAAACAACTCTTTATAACTTTAACTAAAAAAGTTTTGGATCTTAATCTAACTTTATTTAAAAAAGTTGGGGGTATTACTTTAACTTTAACTTTTAAAAAAGTTAGTGGTCATACTTTAACTTTAACTTAAACGAAAACGGAGATCAAACTTTAACTTTAACTTTGAAAAAAGTTAGTGGTCTAACTTTAACTTTAACTTTAACTAAAACTAGGCCTTTTGCCTAACTTTAACTTTAACTTTAACTTAATTAAAAATGGGTAGACTTTTTTGCCCTAAAGGTTTGCCCACACGTTTCACTTTTTCAAAATTTAGACCTTTCCTATGACTGCATATTATTTCCGTTGAAAAAGTTACCAAAAGCCATACTCAATTTTTTAAGAAATTAAATCAAAAAATTGTCATTTTCAAAGATTTATCAGCTTTTTAGGTTTTTCAATTTCTAATTGCTATTTTCACGGCTAAATAACTCAGCAAAGCTTCAACGTATTCTTATGTTTAATACATCAATTTAAAGCTAAGAAACCGCGTATTTCAGTGATATGAGTAATCATTTTATATTGAAACAAAAAATGTTATGCTACGGCTACAAATTTGTCCAAAAAAATTTTAAAAATTTTTTGTCACAATATGCACATCAAATGAAAGCCCTTTTTATTCTGAACAACTTTCGTTGAAGACGTTATGGTCAAAAATGTCGCTGAAAAAAGTTAAACGCCAAAGTCGGTTCCCCTGAGGGCCACCTTAAGCGTTTTGATACGTTTAATGGTCGATTCATACTTACAGCTGTATATCCGGTCAACCGACAAGATTACTAAGAATTACTATAGGGTGTGAGATCAGTTTGTGGCGTGATTAATTTGTAATTTATATTACTATCAGATTTACTTTACGTGCACATTATGCAAATAATAGCTCGATTGGTACCGTAGGTATGCTGGTCTGGTGAGCAAGTTATACATATGAGAAAATGTCACTAATTAATAAGCATATATTTTTATAACACGTAGTAAGTAGGTGGCGTTTTTCAGTAATTTTGTACCTTAACCAACAGACTTATCAATATACATGCATAAACCGTCCCCTTGAGCCTAGCTTATATTGTCCTTTAGGCCATAGGGACAGGGTCAAAAAGAGCAAATTTAAAAAGCATGTTGTGAGAAATCGACATAATCACTTGGCTAATTTTTCGCATCCGGTCTGACTTGACTTGACTTCGTTCGTGCAAAAAACTGCTACAGTTGGTATGCAAGTTGTTTGGGAATCGCTTGGAGACAAAACAAAACGATAACAAGCCCAATCTGCGGCAAAATCTTCAGTAAGTATGAAGCATAAATTTTTAAGTAAACTGACCACAGGTCTGTTAAAACCTGTTGTGCAGCTAAAACTTTTGCAGCATTAACATCAATTTCATTTAATGAAGCAAATGAAAGTAGGGGAAAGCGCCCAATTACGAACACATCCAAATTTAAGCGGTACAACGGCACCCTAAAAAGAACGGGTGGTCGCCTAATTGGAAGTAAAGATGCTGAATAAGAACACCGTACTCTTGGTGACTGAGCAGACAGCATCAGCAAATTTCGCTACGCTGGCAAAAAGGTGGCTAAATACGAACACGCTAGCTGGCGAGAATCCCGGAGTGAGCCAAGGTTACTTAATACGAACACTGCTTACCAAGAGTAATGGGTTCCTATTAGGAGACCCTGTTCTCGAATGGGTGCCAATTCTGAGTGCATGCGTTCGTATTAAGAAACCAAGCAAAATTTGCTGCCACATGGCGGTTTTCGGAAAAATGTCAGCGAGAAAGTTTCAAGATTTATAAAGAAAGTGACGTAGATGAACAGTGCATAAAATTTACTTTGCGATGATGTAAAAATTATTTTAAAAACTTATTCCCCGCTCAAGAATCCTGGGGGCAAAGTACGGTGATAATTTCTTCTTCGGTCACCGTTGTTTTTCAATTTTGATGAACCACTTTTATAAAAAATAGTACATTTTTACAAATATTCAACCAATCGGCTTGAAACTGAGTCAGTCTAAAGCGATCACGTGCATTTATGAGCCATTTAAATTTTGGCTAGAAAGCTACACCCAAACAGATAATCCAATCAAAAGAAGCTGAAAGTGTTCCTATTACGAAACTGTTCGTAATTGGGCGCTTTCCCCTAGATTCTCATATTGTGGTAATTCACCAGCCAAGCTATACTGTGATAAATATTATAATATAAATAGCGTTTGTATTTTGTAAGGACAATCCATATGGTTTATAACTTACATAATATAGTCGACGGCCGTCTCTATGATAGCCAATCTAATAAGCTGGATGCAAAAATTATGAGAACTGCTCATTTCTATCGACATTAATTATTCGATCGGAGCGCTGATTGCAAAACACCAGTTATGTGACTTATGTGACAGCAACTTTATTACGCTGATACATGTGGCAAGCAAACGTACGCGAATAAATTGCTGGTCAGTACTGCTGCAAAAGTCTGCTGCAGACGCGCATTTGATTCAAACAGTGAACCAAACAGACGCACTGACATTCGAAAACCAAGCGAGACAGTGTAATATGACAAAATCAAAATTAAAGACCTGTTGTGCTGTGGCACAACAGGAAAAACAATACTAAGGACAAGTATGAACCGGCTTTAAAAGATTTATTTGTCCTTCTAGAATTGATCTCAAATACGCAGTTTAAAAGTTTCATGCCTATGTAAACTGTCACGTTTCTCAAGTTTGCTGGGTTGAGAAACAATAACGGCAGTGAAAGTACTAAATGTATTTGCGTGAAAAAGTTAATTCTTTCTTATGTTCAGCTTTTTACCCGACGGCTAAAGTCATAAACTTGACTCTGATTACCGATAACCTTTTATAAAAAGGGTTGGTAGGAGCGAAAACAAAATCAGTCGGCACTGGGCCTCATGAGAGCTTAATTGAAATGAGACTACTTAATGCGAAGTGAAATAAATAGAATGTCACACTCGTGGCACAAATTAATATTCATATCAATCCTTGTATTAAGCAGAAATTAGCTGGCGGGTTATTAACAAAAGTTTTCATATGCATGGCAATAAACACGACGGTAACGAGTTAAAATTTAGTAAAAGCTACAAAAAATACTCTGTGATAATTATAGAGTGTCTAGCCTTTCAAAAATGGCTTAAATCCCGGTTAAAAGCCGACATGTGTTTTTCTGCTTGTGAACAGAGACGGCATACCTGTGCTAATTCTGTAAAGCTGTGTTTTTCGTAGCTTGACAACCGTTTTTCTATTTGTACTGTATAGCATACAGTTTATTTGTCTAGCAAACACACAGCAAAACAAACGTCATTGTGAGACACTTGTCGCAATTTTTACATTAAGAGCAATAAATACCATTAGTTTTTTTATTTTGGTGGTCGAGCACAGGGTGGTGCAGAAATTCACCTGTTCCTTGTTTTGAAACCATACCAAACTATGAAATACCCCCCCAAAACAAGGGTATTTCTACCTGCATTCTGTGTGTTAGTGTAGTGGTTTAAAATAATTTTTGGACAAAGGTCAGAGAGCCTCACTTCCGATTCCAAAGGGTACAGTTGTGAGTACGCCGGCAATAAATACCTAAACAGTGATACAATTTAACGATAAACTAATTCTACGTGGCCGAACGAAAAAATATAGGGGACTTTAGTACCATAGCATTTTCACCGAAGCATGTAAATGTTGAATTAGTGGTTACTGGCTGCAAGCCAAGCCATCAGAAATGGTAATTCTAAATAATACCCACAACGTTCAACTTCGTCCACCGCGAAAAAAATGGAAAATGAAAATGACCTGTTAGTATACATGAAGTGGGCGATTAGAAATTCAAAATCAGTGAACACTTCGTACACAAAACAGTTATTGTAAGCGTTCTTGCTACCTGTACGCTAAACATAGGAATATGTTACGTAAATTTAGCATGTTTAGTCACAGATGTTGCGTAGATTTGATGCAAAACTTTAGGTATATGAATGTGCTCTTTATTATTTCATATATCAGTAATCTGTATATATTATGGCTTTACCTATGTACCCATGTACGTTAGCGGTTTAGAAGTAACCGCCAGTACCCACCCATCCACCTGCCGTTTTGTTATAGCCCTATTTATGTACAGAGAAATTATAATGCCTTTATCAAGCTGCACAGTGTTTGCTGAGTAGAGCAAAAAGTTTTGAGGAACTAAGAACACAAGCTAAAAGTGTTTTTCAAGTCAAGCAATGAAAAAACTGAAAGGCGGCATGAAACTGAAAGAAAGTAAAACATAGCGTGCGACCAAATCAATTGAATTTAGGCTCAGAATAACAAAATAAAGTCCACTGGTTTAGGTCAGGGCTGATATTTCCTGCAAGAAAATAAATTCCAGGGTTGTTCTTTTAGTAATTTGCCTCGTGACAGGGCAAAAATAACAAGCAAATGTCGATCCTTTTGTAAACGGCCCTTATTAAGACTGAAATAAGTAGTGCCTTATTAGCTGGAAAATTAGAAATTGCCTAGACAACGATAAGCTTTCATTGTAGTTACTCAATACTGATAGTTGTTAGCAAAAGCTCACGGGGGCTGGAAAGTACCTCTGCCTCAGGAAACAGGCTTAAACCCTGCCTAATATAAACCTTACTGTGGCATATAGTTACAGAAGCAAAAATGTAGGTAATTCTGAGCTGAAGATTGCTTCTGTTCGTTCTCGAGACGTCATTAAGCCAACTCGCTCAATTTATTATTTAGGAATATAGAGCAAAAGTTGACGCATGGCAACAGAAAAGTCATTGTAAATTTATTAGAAGACCGGTGACAAGACAAGCTAAGCCAGGGTGATACTGATCCCCTCTAAGAAATCCGTCCTTAACAAGTAAATAAGTTTTCGGCTTTCTTTCTGAAGTAAAATTGATTTCGTAGAAATGCATATATACTTCTGGCTTCTTTGACATAACATTGTGTCATTGTAAAACACTAAAGGGTGGATTTCACAGAGGTGATTTTACTAAACCATGGTTTGCCTACGTTTTTAAATGATTTGCACGTAATTTCATTACGAAATATCGCCTGATTCGTTACGAATTTCCTAGATTTTCTAAAACCATGGTTTTAGCTCAGTTGAAATTTCAGACCTGCAGCACAGCAGGTCTCTGTTTTGCTGAAATTTTAACTGAGCTAAAACCATGGTTTTAGAAAATCTAGGAAATTCGTAACGAATCAGGCGATATTTCGTAATGCAATTACGTGCAAATCATATAAAAACGTACGTAAAACTGCAACGTAGCAAGATGTAACGTAGCAGCGGTCAGCGTAGTAGGCGGGTCTTGCAAATTGCAACGACAGCCGCATAGTAGTGTAGTTAGAAGTTCTGCTGGGGTTGATAAAGGCTGTTAGAAAAGTTAGTCGTAGGCCGAGATAGTCTAGTGGTCAGCGCGTCTGCCATTAGACGTCTGCCATATTCTGGAGTGTAGCAGAAGGCACAGGTTCGATTCCTGTCCTGGTCTTTTCTGAAAAGGGTATGGGGGCGACCCCCCACAGATGATAAAGGCTGTTAGAAAAGTTAGTCGTAGGCCGGTGTCACGGTGTAAATTTTCCCCCCTGTGGATTTTCCCCCCGGAAAAATTACCCCGGTGTAAATTTTCCCCCCGGAAAATTTGCACCGGGGTAGATTTTCCGGGGGGAAAATTCACACCAACCATATAATTTTACTATTTTGAACGTATTTTTTTCAAAACTGGCTATTTTGGCGATAAATTTATTTTTATGTATTTTTATTTATTTGTTTTTAATATTTTAAATTTGCACCGGGCACCGGGGTAGATTTTCTGGGGGGAAAAATCACACCAATCATATAATTTGACTGTTTTGAAAGTTTTTTTCAAAAATGGCGATTTTGGCGATAAATTTATTTATTTTTATTTATTTAATTTAACAACATATTTATTTTCAGGCTGTGATAACATTAGACTAGACAAAAGACTATAAATTTCGAAGGTATGATACATAGACTATCTGAGCCGGTTTTTTTCGAAGCAAAATGTTCAATGCCGAAAATTAAAATTTATTGAAACATTTGCAAACGCTGACCTCAACACAGAATTACCTACAGAACAATTTTAGTCAGTGGTCGTCGTTGAAAATGTTTGCGGTTGAAAATTTTTCTAACGACAAATATTCAGCTTCGATAAATCGGGCCCTGAACAGTGTTATAGCCTTATAGGCTCTTGTACTGTCAGTGTGTCCCGATGAGGCAAGTGAAAGCCCGCACACACCTATATAATTTTCTAAGGGCCGTATTCAAAATTAGATTTAGGTAAAGGATTATATTTAAAATAATTTTGCTAATAACACAGCACACAATGAAAATTGCCGGCTGAAATTCGCCCTACACGGCTTACATATATTATTTCTGTGTATCCAGAGTTTCAGTAAATTACGTTTAACTGACGCTGTGTTATGGACGAAATATAGTTAAATCCAATTTTGGATAGACCCTAAACCCTCTCCACTTTCCAGTCTTAAGAGCGTATTTCAGGCTCAAAATGTGCTGCCCTGACGGAAACCTTTAACACGCAAAAATTAACTTTAAGTCTCTTCCCTTCGTTCGAGTCCCTTCAGACTCAAATGCTTGCGCCTCCAAATAGAACTGCGCAAGTGCGCAACAGATAACGACTCTACCATAGTGTTTGTGACCGGCCGCGAAAGCCGCCGGCCGGCAGGGCGGCGGCCTGGCCGGCGACGAACTTCGGCCGGCCGGCCTGTGAAAACCAGGTCGGCCGGCCTGTGAAAACTGGTCTTATCCAATTTTTGGATAAGACCAGTCCAGAGTGTCATTTTGGCATAAACTTGGCAGCCTGCCGAATTGTTATGCCGGCCTAATTTTGTCAGTCGGGTGAATCTGGCTGGCCGGCCGGTGTTTTTAACTGATTTCAGCTGATTTTAGCCGGCCGGCCGGCCGGCCGGCGCCGGCTTTTTTCGGCCGGCCGGCCGGCCGGCCGGACCCGGCTGGCGACCATCAGGCCGGCCGGCGGCCGGCCGGCCGAAAATTCTGGCCGGTCACAAACACTACTCTACCAGCTGAATTAGAACTATTTGTTTCAATCATTTCACTTTTGATTAAAACATTAAAATAAAACATTACACATACGGAAGTATTTACGGACAAAGGTGCGATTCATACTTTGTTTGTCCGTATGCCTTAAAATACCGAAAATATGAATCGAACAGCCGTTCTGACATTCAGCATATCGGGACGTCCTTTCATCCGTTTGTCCCAATGTCCGTAAAGTAAGAATCGACCCTGATGAAAGTCGGCAAAATTGCCCCTGGCGATGAGTCGCTGCGGCACGTGCCAATCCCAGGCGACTTGGCTATAATAGCCAAACTATCGTCGCGGTAGCCCCGTCGAATTGGTATAAACAGCAATCTTGATATGGTATAATCTCCAGTTTTGAAAAAATACGTTCAAAACAGTCAAATTATATGGTTGGTGTGAATTTTCCCCCCAGAAAATCTACCACGGTGCAACTTTAAAAGATTAAAAACAAATAAATAAAAATACATAAAAATAAATTTATCGCCAAAATAGCCAGTTTAAAAAAAATACGTTCAAAAAAGTCAAATTATATGGTTGGTGTGAATTTTCCCCCCGGAAAATCTACCCCGGTGCAAATTTTCCGGGGGGAAAATTTACACCGGGGTAATTTTTCCGGGGGGAAAATTTACACCGGGGGAAAATTTACACCGTGACACCGGGATAGTCTAGTGGTCAGCGCGTGTGCCATTAGACGTCTAATGGCAGACTCGCTGACCACTAGACTATCCCGGCCTACGACTAACTTTTCTAACAGCCTTTATCAACCCCAGCAGAACTTCTAACTACACTACTATGCGGCTGTCGTTGCAATTTGCAAGACCCGCCTACTACGCTGACCGCTGCTACGTTACATCTTGCTACGTTACAAAACCATGGTTTAGTAAAACCACCTTTGTGAAATCCACCCTAACCTTTGGATAAACGTAGGTAAGGACTACAAAATAAGTCTTTGCCGAGCGAAAAACAGACATTATAATAGCAGTGTTGAGTTATAGTCATTGTTAAATATATAGCTCATATCAGTTAGCTAGATATCCTATGATGTCGATCGATACTGGATTTATAGACTCGAGTCACAGCCGTACATATGTTCGCTCAGCCGGTGTCACGTGGGGGAAGATTCACACGGGGGGAAGATTTACCCCGTGACACCGGCAAAATTACGAAATAATCACGCCACAATTTGATCTTATTACGAAGAAAGGACAAGTTAAAGCAAATGAACACATTTTTGCAAGCCATTTTTACTCATAAATTGTTAGAATGTGACTCGTAAAACAGAGGTTTATAAAGTAAGGGCAAAGTTAACATTATTAGCCGACCCATTGAAGCAAGGCATTTGAATTTAGCCTTTAGCCTGCTGCTAATGGGCTTTACAAAGGCCAAAGTGGGCCGGGTAGTAAGCTGAGCACAAACTTTAATCAATTCATGTAAGTTTGTGTTGTCGTGATCCCGGCCAGATCAAAGCTGAATAAAAACCTTAACTGGCAAAACTCCTTTCCAGGCATTATTAGTATGGCCGGCAGAAGTGTAAGGTATGGCTTTAAACAGGCATAGCTATTAGCTATGTAGATTTTTGTCCTGGTTTATTGTAAAAGTTGTCCAAAGTTTGCCATAAATATATTCTGAGACCTACTTGAAATCTGTCGCGATGAAAATCAAAAATTAGTATATACCTATATAAATAGGTTGGAAATGTAAGAACTCCCGCAGAAGCTTCACGAATTCACACAGTCTAGTGATGTGGATCGGATCGGATCGGTCCGAAATTTTGATGCCGATCCGATGCTTAATTGGCGATCCGATCCGATCTGATCCGATCCAGGCCCGGATCGGCCGATCCGATCCGATCCGCCGATCCGATCCGATTCAAAATTGCGTAACCTTAATGAAAGCTAAAAAACTCCTTTTTTTGTAGAAATATTTTCAAGTATAACTTATTATAATGAGTAGGTATATTGCTATAAATATTTAATGAGTTTGTAATTTGTATACATACCTAATCGCTGATAAGATGTCAATTTTTCAATGAGAGCAAGTTAGACGATCACACGACCAAAAATTTTGATTAATTTGGAAATGGAAATGTCTTCTTGAAAATTTTGGGTCACTACTGCAGGTCGTGGATACCCATGGGTTGGGTTCGGTTGGATCGGAAAATTTGAACCGTAGGTCAACCGGCAACCCTTGGGTACCCACTTCAGGTTGCGTGGGTCGCTGCATTTTGTCAAACCGGCGAATTCTGAAAAACTTTCCACGTATTCAATGCACTCTGGGTACATACATTTGGGTAACTTTAGTGCCATTCGGTTAAAGTAGGTAGCAATGTGAACAATGTACAGCTGTACACTGTGCAAATTGTACAGTGGTATCAGTTAAAAACGATCGATCTTCAGGTACGGTATCTTAAAATTGTTTGCCAAAGTTGGTCGTGGGTCGACTTTGACGGCGCTGGTTGGATCGGGGTTTACCCACAAGTATTAATACGCGGGTTGGGTTGGGTCGCGGGTCAAAAATTTTGATCCGCTGTCACGGTGTAGATTTTCCCCCGGTGTAAGTTTTCCCCCCGGAAAAATTACCCCGGTGTAAATTTTCCCCCCGGAAAATTTGCACCGGGGTAGATTTTCCGGGGGGAAAATTCACACCAACCATATAATTTGACTGTTTTGAACTTATTTTTTCGAAACTGGCGATTTTGGCGATAAATTTAAGTATTTTTATGTATTTTTATTTATTTTTTTAATATTTTAAATTTGCACCGGGGTAGATTTTCCGGATACACGGATACTAACCATATAAACGGTTGGTTACACGGTTACGAAACGGTTACAAACTACAAAGTTACTAAACAGTTCACGGTTGTATACCTACTAAACGGTTACATGGTTGCTACCCCGTCAAGAAACAGTGGGGGATTCTTGACTAGGCAGCATTAGCATTAGAATGAATGACCCAGGGAAGATGCGAACCGACCATCTCTAGATATGCAGACCAGCGAGCTACCATGGAGCTACTGGGACAATGCATAGCTGTCAGTATGCTTTTATAGCCTACCTATATCTTGAAGAATATAGCGTGCAAACTCATGCGGCAACCGTTAAGAGTAAACCGGTGTGTGTACATGCTTAACCGCTAAGTAACCGCGGATAGTGACTCCTAATCGTGTGCACGTTAAGCTTAGCGTCTACACGGTTACACGCGAGTACACGGTTCGTACCGTGTAACCGTGCCCAGCCCTACCTGAAATATGCTCTTCGGACTGGAACTGGACAGTGGAGGGGGCTTAGAGAATTACATATATGTGTGTGTCGGGCTTTCACTTGCCTCAACGGTACACAGTAGAAGAGCCTATAACACTGTTCAGGGCCCGATTTATCGAAACAAAATGTTCATCATCGAAAATGTTCGTCATCAAAAGTTCGTCATCGAAAATGTTCGTCATCGAAAATGTTCGTCATCAAAAATGTTCGTCATCGAAAAAGCATGTTCGTCATCGAAAAGCCAAATGTCAAATGCCAAATGATAAATCCAAAATCTTCGATGACGAACATTTTCGATGACGAAAATTTCGCTTCGATAAATCGGATCCTAGGACCCGATTTAGCGAAGCTAAATATTTGTCGTTGAAAAAATTTTCAACCGCAAACATTTTCAACGACGACCACTATTGTCATGTAAGTCTGTGTTAAGTTCAGCGTTTGCAAGTGACCGGCCGCGAAAGCCGCCGGCCGGCTCCTTGAAGACCGGCCGAATTTTTGGATAAAACCAATTGATCCATGTTCAGAGTGTCATTTTGGCATAAACTTAGCCTGCCGCATTGTTATTTGTCAGTCGGTTGAATCTGGTTGGCCGGCCGGTGTTTTGAACCGGCCGACCGGCCCGCGGGCTGAGTTTAGCCGGCCAACGCCTGCTTTTTTCGGCGACTATCAGGCCGGCCGGCGGCCGGCCGGCCGGCCGAAAATTCCGGCCGGTCACAAACACTATTTGCAATTAATAGTAATAGGTAATTTTCGACATTGAACATTTTGCTTCAAAAAAACGGGCCCAGAGAATCTATGATATATACTATAATATTACCCATATGTTCGAAATTCATAGTCTTTTGTCAAGTCTAAAGTTAGACAGCCTAAAAATAAATATGTTGATAAAAAATAAACAAAAATGCATAAATACAATTAAATTTATCGCCAGTTTTGAAAAAATAAGTTCAAAACAGTCAAATTATATGGTTGGTGTGAATTTTCCCCCCGGAAAATCTACCCCGGTGCAAATTTTCCGGGGGGAAAATTTACACCGGGGAAATTTTTCCGGGGGGAAAATCCACAGGAAAATTTACACCGTGACACCGCGTCGATTCTGCCTGTAACGAACAATGCCCTACTCTTGTGTTGCAAGATTGTTTTTGTATGAGAAGATTAAGAAATATTTCTAAACATTTCACATCACACGTCTTCACGCAACTTCAATGATGAGAAACCTCCCCTCCACTTATGTATGCATAAACTGTACGCTTCGCTAAAATAGAGCCGATATTTTGATAATTTGAGTAGTAGTTAGACTTGTGCGTTTGATTGATCGCTCGAAAAGGTTTTGAAATTACGCGAAGTTTTGTCAAATTACGAAATTTTGTGGTTGAGACTCACAATTTTTACTACCGATCCGGATTGCCGATCCGAAATTTTCAAGCCGATCCGATCCGGCAAATTCAGCGATCCACATCACTATACACACACAGTATAACCAACTACGATCGAGTTTCTCCACATTTACAAGGGTTGTCTGCCTATTTCGCCTAGTTAGTTGCAAATAGAGTTCGCAACGGGCCGAGATTTTATAACCCGACCCGACCCGACCCGAGCTGATGTCTAACCCGACCCGACCCGACCCGACCCGACCCGACCCGACTTCTACTGAAGCTGCTATACAAACACTTGAAATTTCCTTGTCACTTTTTTTGGTTTTTTAATTATTTAATAGGTTTTGAAACTATAGCACAAATGTATTTGGGGGGGTTGGGCAACCCCTCCTCCCAGACTTGAGATTCCGGGCCAAGCCCCCCTCAGATTTGACCCACCGAAGCAAGCCCCCATCCTTGTTGCTGAAAAAAGTGCCTGAAAACTCAACAATCGCCTCATATAGCTGTAAAATGCTTCAAAAAAGAACAAACAGCGAAAAAATTGCTAACAAATGTCCGAATTTTTTTACTAATTTCCCATTTTTAAGCAAAATTTACAATTAACAACTTTTTTGTCAGTTCAAGCCCCCAAAACTTCGGGACTAGCCTACCCCCTAAAATTTCTAAAAATTTGGGACAAGCCCCCTTGGAGCGAGACCCCGTGTATATGTATATGGACTAACGTAGCTAATTTTGGCTACAAAGAACTAAGAGCTCGGAAAAGGTCTGTAGCGGGTCCATGACGTTGAAAATATCATCAAAGCTGAAAAATTTAACTAAAAACTCAAGGATTTATACTCAAAAATTTTGACCCGAACTGACCCGCACAACCCGCGGGTTGGAAAATCTCAACCCGACCCGACCCGACCCGCACCAACCCGACCCGATTGCGAACTCTAGTTGCAAAGATTTATTTGAAGCAACTTTGAAAAACCTAAAAGCTAATCTGCAGCTGAACCGAATTCGTGCAGTCTGACAAAAAGATAGATGCGCCAATTACTTAATCTAATGGCATCACTTCTATTCACTCGCTCTGCGCTAGTATAACCAGTATTTTTTTCGTATATATTTGGTATTTACAGCGGGCCTGATATGAATGGTCACTCAAAATAAAGCCAACAAAACACAAATATCTGGTTTTATTGAATTCTTGAATAGTATTTTACACAGCATTTTACACTAGTAAAGAAAAATGCCCTGCGGAAAAAAGTCATAATAGGACGTGACGAAAATGATAAGCTAAAAGATGCCTACACAGTTTGAGTTATATCTTGTTGCTTCTTGTGGCTGAAGCGAAAAAACGACCTGCCAAAAGACTGGGGACTAGCGCATATTGGTGAATAGGCCGCTTCGCTGCGCCCTATTATTGTGGGCACTACGGCTGTATTTGATCTACAGCATGACTGCAGGCAATGATTGGTTCAAACCTAACTAAAACATGATTTATATCTACTAAGTTTGGCAGCATGATTCTGTTTGTTATTTACCAGATTTTATTGATTGTAGTTTGATAGTTAATATTCGAACTTGGTCAATTTATCTGCAGTTTTATGTCCATTCAGCCGGCAAATTTAGGATATATTTAAGCTAGTAATAGTGTACCTATTAGATCAATTAACTGGCATTATTTCGCACTTTTGCAGGCTGAACGGACATTACGGCAGTAAGCAAGCATGGCTGAGCCGGGCTAAATTTTCTGGGTAACCGGTTCAACTGTCTACAAAATTAAGAACTTTAAGAACTTAAGAAGAACAAACACAGTATCCCAAACCCATTGAGTGGAGTACAAATTGGAACAAACGAACAAATCCTACACGTATTAGGTACATACGACAGAATGTTGCCCTTCGACTACGTTTCAGCAAAATTGAGCTTTTGCAACACTTTCCAAATTCAACTGTTTTCGCAACACTATTCCCTAACTTGGAGCTTATAGCAGGTTGAACGGCTTTAACCATTTCTCAACGTAATTTTTGGGTAATTATGCCTTGGGTTCACTACTATTTCCTCACAGGTTTTTCCATTTAGCCGACAGTGCCCACAATAATAGGGCGCAGCGAAGCGGCCTATTCACCAATATGCGCTAGTCCCCAGTCTTTTGGCAGGTCGTTTTTTCGCTTCAGCCACAAGAAGCAACAAGATATAACTCAAACTGTGTAGGCATCTTTTAGCTTATCATTTTCGTCACGTCCTATTATGACTTTTTTCCGCAGGGCATTTTTCTTTACTAGTTTACAATATTTTTTCGCTTCAGCCTCATTATTTGCCCGTCACACCGTTGACTACATATGTATTACCAAGAGTACATAATAGGGAAGAGTATGACACTCTTCCCTATCCTAGCTACTCGGCCCGGACGATGCTCCGGCCGAAATAGCGCTTTTACGCCTTGATTTCAGGGGGGGTACCCCCCCCTCGAATCAAGACATGTCTTGATTTCAGGGGGGGGACCCCCCCCTCAAAACCGGGAAGTGTCTTGATTTCAGGGGGGGGGGGGACCCCCCTCGTTTCAGCAGACTGCCAGCTCGAAATCGGTGGTGTCTTGATTTCAGGGGGCCCCCCCTGGTTTCAGCACACTGCCACGGTGATGTCTTGATTTCAGGGGGGGGGGGGGTACCCCCTCGTTTCAGCACGTTACCAGCTCACCATAGATTTCATGCTGGCAGTGTGCTGAAACGAGGGGGGGTTCCCCCCCCCTGAAATCAAGACACCACCGAATTTGCGCTGGCAGTGTGCTGAAACGAGGGGGGGTACCCCCCCCCTGAAATCAAGACACTTCCCGGATTTGAGGGGGGGGTCCCCCCCCTGAAATCAAGACATGTCTTGATTCGAGGGGGGTGTACCCCTTCCTGAAATCAAGGCGTAAAAGGGCTATTTCGGCCGGAGCATCGTCCGGGCCGATTAGCTAGGATAGGGAAGAGTGTCATACTCTTCCCTATTATGTACTCTTGGTAT
>JASANF010008409.1:0-19099 GCA_030248245.1 Trissonchulus sp. WLG1_4 | reverse complement strand
AATTTACCGAAACAAGATAGAGAATTATGGATGGTTTTTCAGATTTTTCTCTGTTTTTGTGTAGCTTTAGCAATTTTTATTAATTGTTCTCTACAATGTCATGTAGATTTTTGACGTTTCTTGATTAATACAATTCTGTAGACATTAACATGCAGTAATATTATTTATGAAAGTTAATACAACTTTTTCTTCGGTCAATGGCTGGATTAACCAGGATTTTATGTCCGGGGCTAGCTTGTCTTTTCTACATAAATTTAAGTTTTATGTAGTACTTTGTAGTTTGACTACTAATACCAAGAGTACATATAGCGTCTCACTCAATATAGAAGAAGAGTGAGACACTCTCCAGCCTGCCTGTGTTCTAGCACAGGCAGATGCGCTGGTCGTTTTGAGGCTACATGTTGACATTCTGTGCAACATGTGGCTGGCCAATCAGCGCGTAGATTCTCTGCGTAACACATTTTAGTATATAATCGCTGATCATCTGCCATCGCAGCGCATCTTGCAACTTTCAGCGAAATTGATTGAGACACTTTTGAGATATAAACTTTTCTGAATTTCTTAAAAGTTTCTCAATGAATTTCGCTGAAAGTTTGCCAAAACATCCCCAAAGGTATTTGCGAGCCTTTTTAATGTTTTTGCAAACAGACTATAAATGACTAGTGAGTTATTAACCTTTTATGCCTATCTCGTTATGATTGGAGCACGTGCACAGGCGTCTGGCCAATCAGAGAATAGGAGCTTGCTTCTGATTGGCCAGCCACATGTTGCACAAAATGTCAACATGTAGCCTGAAAACGACCAGCGCATCTGCCTTTGCTAGAAAACAGGCAGGCTGGAGAGTGTCTCACTCTTCTTCTACATAGAGTGAGACGCTATTATGTACTCTTGCTAATACTTATGACATATAGTGTTATTCCAATTTTAGGCTGGTCATTCAACCCGAAAACTTCACCCACAGTATCCAGTGGCTCCAGTAAGTCTGGCAGTCTTTTCCAATCCCACGCTGCTTCGACCAGTGAGCCGACCACAGCCAACACAGCATCGACTCAACAACCGCAGTGGACTTGTGAAGCTTGCTGGGTGAAGAATGCCGCCGCAGCCGTCAAGTGTGTCTGCTGTACCACGCCCAAACCGGTGGGAGGAGGGGAGAAACCGGTGCCTCCCAAACCGGTGCCGGTGCCAGAAACCGGTGGTACCAAGTGGACCTGTGGCGCGTGTTTTGTGTCCAATAACGCCGGTGTGGATAAATGCCCATGCTGTGGCTCGGCAAAACCGGCTGCGAAACCTGCTAGCAGTAGTCTTACTACGGTCACCACTACTGCTACCAAAACAACTGATCAGATCGGTATGTGGTAGACCTGCTGTTGGGCAACCTGTGTGTGAATTCAGTTGAGGTGGTAACTGCGTTTTCGAGGTTGTTTATGTAAGACTCAAGTTACTGGTGAGACTTGTGGTGGTGATGTCGCCAAAGAGGTATGGCACTTAGGTTGCGAAAGCAAGAATTTTGCTTTGAGACTTCTCGTTAGCTGAGAAACGTACGCCATCGATAAGTCAGAATTTACACAATGATTGGGGCATGATAATATAGGCGAGACTAGCTAGATAATTTCCGTTGGGCTAGATTGTGAACCATGAGGTGTACAGAACATGTTGACGCACAATTTTTGCCATAGTTTATTATTTTTGCTCTACTGCTGATCTTTATTTCAGCACCGGCAGCAACCAGCAGCAGCACTGCGTCGGGTTGGGTGTGTGGAACGTGTTTTGTGAAGAATGCGGCCGGGAAGGAGTCCTGCGTTTGCTGTTCGGCACTGCCCGCGGGCTCGTCCTATAAAAAAGGTCGGTAGATAAATTCTATGTGGTCCGTTCGAAATTAGTTTTCGCCGTCATATTGTCGACGTAGCAGGTATGGGCCGACCACCGATAACAAAACAATAATTCTGATATTATTTTAAGACCAAGTTTAGACAGTGTGAAATAAATCATATTAGGGCAGTCACATGTCCGTAGAGATAGTATTGGCGTTCGATATATTGTTATTAGAGGAGCCCTCAGTTGTGATGAAGCATGAAGAAAATCAAGTTGAATTTCATAGTTATATTGTTGATTTTGTTGAAAAAATAAAATAGTAGCCCTTGGGCAGGTTTCATTGTTGTATGTGTTGACTTATTTTATACTAGTTGAATGTTTTATGTGAAATTTTTAGCTTTTCTTCTTGTCCATTATTGTACTTATTGTTTCTGTCTTTTAGTATCCCTGAAAATTCCCGGCGCCGCTAGCACAGGCCCTGACTCAACCACCACCGCAGTTTTCACCACCACAACTGCTGTCAGCTCTACCACTAGCCCGCTGGACCAGAGTAGAACCAATCTCTTTGGAGTGGGAGATCAGTCGAAACGAAGCGTTCGGTTCGCAGAGAACGTGGAAATATCCACTTTTCCCCCACAGTCTACGCCGGCTGTGACCGCCAATTTCGGTTTTGGAACCGGTGCCGCCAAGACCACGGATACGCCACAGGCCCCTCTGTTTGGGTTTCCGACGACTAATACTGAATCCAAGGCCAATATTGTGAATGAACAACCTGTTATTAGCAGTACTACAAGCACGATTGCGACTGCTACTACTAGTGCTACAACTACTACTGCTGCCACTGCTACTGCTACTACAAGTATTTTTGGAACCGGAACAACGTCACCTTTTCAGTTTGGTCTAAAACCTACTGCAAGTACTACTACAAGTAGTTCTGCTACTACAATACCTAGTATGACACCCCTTTTTGGTACAACTACAACTACAACACCTGCTAATAGTACGAAAACAGCTACTACAACTGTTGCAGTAGCTTGTACGGCCAATTCAATGACATTCAATTTCGGAAAGCCGTCCCAAGACACAGCCCCTGCTTCTGTGAATCCGTTTGGTGGTTCCGGTAGTACCGGTTCCAGTTTGACCGGTTCCGCCGGTTTTGTTTTTGGAGCTAAACCGGTTTCGACCACCTCTGATGGCGCTACAGCTGCAGTGACTAGCTCTGCACCGGCGTTGAACTTTTTGCCTACTGTCACCACGGCCGCCGCCGCCACTGGGGTTCCTTCATTCCTGGGAGGCGCCAGCGTTAACCCCCTTAATCCGCCCACTAATCCATCTAATCCGTTTGCAGCAGTCAGCAGCACGGCAGTCACTACAACCAGCAGTAGCTCTGGTTTTGTGTTTGGTGCAGCCGTCAGCAGTGTGGGAGGAGGCTTTGATTTCAAACCGGCTGTGTCCATGGCACCGGTGGGGGGTACCGGTTTCAATTTTGCCAGTGCCGGTAGCACCACTGCTAAGCCCTCCCTGGGGTTCACTTTTGGCAACCAACAGGCCCCCGCTACGGCCAGCACCACCGCTAGTGCACCGACTGCTGCCCCCTCCTTCACCTTTGGCAGCCCCACTGGACCCAACCCCGCCGCCACGGCCCCCGCCCCACCACAGCTGCCACAATTCCCCACCATGTTCCAGCCCACACCCCCTTCGAGCACCGTGAGTAGATTGTCTCGGTTGTTTTTTTAACTTAACTTACTATGATGCAGTAATTTGAAATGTGAATATTAAGACGTGTTAACTGCGACATAAGTTCTATTTTCTCTGTTATTTATCTTCTTGTGTTTAATATAATTAGTATACTGATTATTCGTCTAATATGATAATTTTCGTTATACTAATGAAGTAATGATCAGTATACTGATAATTAGTATAATAATTTGTGAAAATTATACTTTTTTATGAGAAAACATTGTTTTTTATTCACTGATGAAAGTGTTTCTTTTTCAGACCAGCACTCCTTTCCAACCATCCGCAACCGGATTGGCCCAAAATGGTGGCGTGTTCCAATTTGGGTAAGGTTCTCTCGCAAGCGCAAACGCAAAGTTTGACACACTTTTGCCCCTCCGTAGAGCCATAGGTGTAAGAATAAGTTTGTAATATTAATTGTTTTTTAATCTAGTTTATACTTGTCCGTAAGTGTTTTTTCCCATTAGCAAAACCTTGATCAGTGGTTTTAGAAAAATTGGTAGCGCTTAACGAGAAATTTTATATCTGTATGTTTGCCTAGCAGATGTCTATGATGCTCAAAAAAGTATGAGAACGAATGGTAGTTTTCTGTCCTGGCTTACGGACACAGTACAGCCAATTATGAACTAGGCTGTATGCTACAAAGTTTTACAAACTTTGGCTAAATTTATGTAGAGTCATGGAAGTTAATCTAGTCAATCTAATCCAGTTAATGCATAATTTATGAAAAGGTTTTTGGTAAAATACAAGCTGAGTCAATAGTTTTGTTAATTTTGTGTGTTGATCTACAGGGCCAGCAATCCGGGCGCGATATCATTCACGGCTGCCACCTCCAGCACTACTGCGGGCGGCCCAGGGCGTAGGATCATCACTGCTCGCAGAAAAGCCGCACGTCGGTAGCTAGCTAGCTAATACTGTCAGGCTGACGTATTAGCTAGCTTATGAAAAAAACTATGACTATTAGCTGATAAAGTATAGATTGACTGACTGCTTTGTTTGTTTGTTTGTTTGTTCAATTGTGGCTAACCAGGTGATTGACTGCCTGTATGCTGTGGATGGAGTTAGCTAATGTTGTTCAGTGACTAGCTGGATATTAGCTATGTAGTTAGCTAATAGCTAGCTAGGTAATGATTTTTTTAGTTAATTATTAGCTAACTTTCCTGCACATTGTTAGTGATTTGTCGTGTTTCATGTTATCGCCGTTTTTTCAAGTTCGTATTGTTTTTTCACTGTCTATTAGCTGTTACCGCTCAATTTGCATCTTGAAATTTAAAAGAACCATAAATAATCCATGTTTTTAAATCAATTCATATTTGTTTTGTTAAGCCGTTACAGCTATCTAATATTTCGTTTTAATTATGCCAATGTTCATTCAGTATATCCGCCGAATTTATTTTTAAAAAAATTCACGAAATTTTCTAGTACTTGATTTTCTCGTACTTAATTTGTTCTTGTAAAAATATCTCTTCTATGAAGTTAGTTATTCTTCTTTTAAAATGCAAAAGTTAAAGTTAAAATAGTTACTTACCATCATTAATCGTTTGCGTAATTATAAAAATAGTGTTACCATCATTTTTTTATCGGTTCCATATAATATAGAAAAATGTTGATCTTGGTACTGTATTCGCAAGAGGTTGACAGAATGAACTGGTTAAAGCTTCATAGTGAATGATTTTTTTCCACAGTTTTCAAAGCTGATTGTAAAAAATTACGAATTGGTAAAAACTAAAAACTGCTTTACTAAAAAACAATTATTGGTCAACCTTTATAATAACTATGCTGTGTTCAATTGCAAACTTGGACTGACTCCCGATTAATTAGACCGGCCATTTTTTGAAGTGATTTTTTTAGTAATTGAATTAGTTTTTTGGTGCAATTTTAAAGCCAACAAAATGTATATAGCATGCTATTTTTTGTACCATTTATAACTTAGCATTGCAGTCGCAAAAGTTATGAAGTTGTAATTATTGCTAAACGCCGTGAGTACTTAACGCCGATGTTCGGAATCTTCATTTAAATTTTGGATTTAGAATGTTACACGTAAGCCAAGCTTACAGATATTGGATGCAGGGATTGTGCTGGTGCTAGTACACAGGCAGCTTAGTAAGTGCTCAGCCGGTAATCTCTCCTAGGGGTTCCTTTTAAGGACCCTTTCCCCTTTATCGACTGCAAGTGCTCGAAACTTTGGGGGAAATGCTCCTTTTACCAGCTCAGGGACTCTTTTTCCGGGCCCGTATTTTTTGAAGAGGGAATCCGATCATACAGTTAAATATCTTGTTTACATTTCTTCCCAACTTTATGTTTATGCTTAGTATCTCGTGAGTAATTCGAATATGGAACGTCAGCCGTTCCAATAATCTAACGTGTTTTTTATATTGAAATCTCCATCATTCGAAGTAGCGTATGTCTGGCCGTGGTCTGTCTGTTGTCAGTTTAGGTCCTCAAAAGTGGGTGTCTTGGTTACGGTCAACTTGTAGGCTACTACTACTAAGGCCCTGTTCATAAATTACATTGGCTGCGTTAGATCATTAAATGATTACTTCTATTTGGCACTAATTGGCTGAATGATTGTCTATTTTTTCCGATAGTAACCATCCTAGGACCTGGTTTTTGAGTCAAGTTGAGGCTTAGATTTTAGATGATAGCTGGAGTCTGTTATTAAAGTTATCAGTTGAAGTACTTTATGAACATAACCTTAGTAAAATATGCAGCTACATATGTTTTGATCAGTTACTCAAGTTTTAACTCTTAAGCTGCTGCAACCGTAAGATAACAGCTTACTTTTATAATTGCTTACAATTAATGGAGTTTAGCTTAATTGGCTTGTTAGTACTTGTTATGTCAAACTGAGACCTCCATGAATCACCACTGTTATTGTTATATTGTATGTTGCTTCTAATTTTGATAATTTATGTGAAATGTAACGCAATTCAGTGTAAAAATATCTTTTTAAATTAACAAAACTAAACGATTTAGTATAGCTTCAATAAAAAACAAACGAATCTATGTATGACAATGATTGTAATTGAAAGTTTTGAACTAGGATAGTAAGTTGGTCGTTTTTCTGCGTTCTTCATTTTCATTCATTTATTAAAATAAACTAAAACATTCACGTTTTTACATTTATGTTTTTGACTTGGTGTATTTTTTGTTCGTGAAACTCGGTTATGTTTTCCGTTTTATGAACTGTATGTAATCTGAAATTAGATTAGGTAGCTTGTTATTAGCTTTCTAATTTTTGTTATTGTTATTATGTTTTGTATAAAAAGTAGACTTAAAACGCGCTACGTTGTTTTTGTTATCAATACTTATTATCTTACTGAATTGTCTGTAAATATGAAAAATTGTTACTAAATTTTTTGTAGACTGCATGTTATGGTGTACCTATTTCGTGCTCATGTGATTTTAGCTTAGGAACAAGGCTTTAAAAGTAAAGTCTAGGTTTTCTAAATTTAGCGTCAAGTCCTAGATAATTATGCTGAGGCTTGAGTTATTAAAGTACAAAATATACAAACAGACCCAGTTTTATTAATTTTTCAGTAATTAAATTTATTCTTTTACTCGCCTTTAACGATGTGGTTTATTCCAGGTTTCTCCTTTGAATAAACTGACTTACAAAATCCTAACTGCGTACGAGGTCAATTTGACTGGTATTGTGTTATGGGTTTGTGACACGGTTGTACTTACTGAGATTGTTGTATACTGTATCATTTATATTTCAGATATTGATTCTTCAAAACGTTATATTTTTGTCTCTAGAACTTCTGCTTGTGACCGCAGTAAACTGCAAAGGCTGCAAAAATTTTGAATTTGTATTGATATAGATTTGAAATTACGTCTTGTGAGGCTTTCCTAGCTTTATTTCTGAAGTATAAAGCATGTCTTTCGCCGAAATTCACACGCTAGCTTCTGGCTGCACTAAGAAAGCTTTTATTCTTTGAAATTTCAATTTAAAAAAGATAATTCTACTTTTTTCAAGTATATCTGTTTCATTTTTAGTCAAGTGGAATTTTGTAGGCTGGCGAGAGAATTTCGTTGTGTATGCGTGCCAGTGCAATTCTGCCCTACACCACCATTGTCTTTTGTATGGAATGTTATTGATTGTTCAATTGAACACAGAATAGTATTAAAAGACCCTACTATGTGTTATTTCGAGTTGTTACTGTGACTATGTAAGTAATGCGTACAAACAACTAATTTGGGGCGTTTTCCTTAGTCATTTGTTATAGACAGACAGGCGTTAGCCTTCCTAGGTCTCAAGATTTATTTTCATCTTTTAAATAGGGACGTACTACGTAGGCCAGTTTACGTCATTGGGAAAACTGTGACTTCTGGACGTTGCCGCCCCCTGGCCCGTGCAACAGTGGTTTCTATTTAGTTAAGTTGAACAAATTGCATACCTGTTTTGTTGTGTTAAGTAAACCGATACTTAGCCAAAAAGTATAAAAACTACGCTTTTCGGGGCTTCCGCACCCAAAGTCCCGTAACAGAGCAAAATGGATATTTGTGATTGCGTTTGTGTACTTCACTTTATAAGAAAAATTTTTGTTCGTCACTTTCCGGCCAACCTTTGTCACTTTTCGAGACGGACGAAGCTCGCCATACGCCGACGAACAGGGAACTTTTTTTGCACAGTACTGTAGAAATTTTACACAAAAATTGAAATTATGACTGAACTTTAAGCTTGAGTTTCTCAGCCCACAGACGTGCTAGAAACTTCGTTAATACCTGGAAACGCTTTTTCTGAGGGTGCAGATTCCTAAAATAGCAAAATCTTGCACAAAAGTTTACTATAAAGTTACACTCGTTTTAGTAGAGGTGGTTTTTCGTTAGTTATCAGAAAAATTTGTAAGTTTAAACTCTCCGCGGCCTAGGGAAATGTAGTTTAAAGTGCAAATTTCCTGCCTACAGTATATACTGTGCGTCAAAAAGTTCCCCGTTCGTCGGCGTACGACGAGCTTCATCCTTCGCGAAAAGTGACGAACGGTGGCCGGAAAGTGACGAACAAGAAAGTTTTCAAATTTTCACTTTTTTGCATTGAAATTTGTTTGAGAGCACTTTTTGAGAGAAATTTTTGTTGGTCTCTTTCCGCCCAACCTTGGTCACTTTCCAGCTCCCTGTGTTCTAGCACAGACAGATGCGCTGGTCGTTTTCAGGCTACATGTTGACATTCTGTGCAAAGTGTGGCTGGCCAATCAGCGCATAGATTCTCTGGGTAAACACTTTAGTATACAATCGTTGATGCGTTGATAAGTATTAAAATAGTGATTAAAGGTTAATAGTTCATTTTTAATACATAATTTAGGTGCGAAAACATCACAAAAGGTTTGTAAATACCATGGTGGGCATTTTGACAAACTTTCAGCGAAATTAAATAAGAAACTTTTAAGATACAAACTTTTATCATTTTCTTAAAAGTTTCTCAATCAGTTTCACTGAAAGTTTGCCAAAATATCCCCAAAGGTATTTGCGAACATTTTTAATGTTTTTGCAAGCAAACTATAAATGAATAATGAGTTATTGACCTTTTATCCCTATCTTGTTTTATGATTGGAGCACGTGCACAGGCGTCTGACCAATCAGAGAATAGGAGCTTGCTTCTGATTGGCCAGCCACATGTTGCAGCACAAAATGTCAACATGTAGCCTGAAAACGATCAGCGCATCTGCCTTTGCTAGAACACAGGCAGGCTGGAGAGTGTCTCACTCTTCTGTATGTAGAGTGACACGTTATTATGTACTCTTGCTACTATCTACGTGCCTAAACTATCAGTTTTTGGGAAATTTTGAGTTTCCTAGAGATCACGAACAACTGTTCCATAAATAAAGCTAAAAAATAGGACGTTATGGCTCACACTGTTCGCCATTTTAGGAGATCTTTCTTTGCGACAGTTGAGCTTTTCAAGCAATTTATTGAACCAAAATTTATATATCAAATGTACAAAACATTTCTGACAAAAAACTTATCGTATCTTTAAAGTTTAAACCCTTCAGGCAGAATATAATGAAAAAGTGGTAGAGTTTTGATCATCATATGAATTAGTTGAAGCAGCATTTCTGGATAGGATCAGCGATTCTGGAATGATTTCGCTGCGAAACCAGTCTGAAAACTTTACATTGTTCAAACTGGCTCGATTGTCGGGATTCGGGTGCAACATGTGCATCAACAGATGGCGACAAGCGTCAGAAACCGGCTGAATCGTGGTCGAAGCCAGCCTAGCTGTTGAATCATTATTATCGAGCATCGATTTTATTATCTCTCCCAAACAATAAGTATCGATTTTGTAAGGATCGATTAAATAATCACACCCAATGATCATTTCCGGCGGCTGGATTTCGCGATTTAACGCATTGAGAGCCGAAGTTGGTACTTTACTGCCGCTGTTACAATAGATCATTTTTTCCAAACCCCCTAGCTTCACTTTGTCCAATCTGAACAGCAGAATTTTTTTCAAACCCAGGTGCCCGTGGGCAAAACGACAAGTGGTCAAATAGGCAAGTGCGTCGGTAATTTGACGGGTGTAGAATAAAGTCCAGGCTTCACTAATCACCCCCGGGGACTCGCCAGCAAGTAGACATTGAAGTGAAGTCAGACACAAGTCCGAGACAGCTAAACAAGTGCCGGGACTGAAGGGCATGATTTTGAAAATACGCAAGATGTGTGGGTGTCGCAGTTCACGCCAAGTTTCAAGCTCATTTTCAGTACAGTTGTAAACTTTAATAGCGCATGGTACACTGTCGTTGACCCAGGATCCCCTGTATAAATTCCCAGTACCTGTCTGCAGTGCAAAACTGAGACTGATCCCATGCTGCTGCGTCACGTCCCGAACTAGCACAAATCGACCCAATTCACTTTTGGATGATGTACCGTAGCCTGGACTGATACTTGGCTAGAAAGAACAGTATATATGCTTGGCTGGTAAAAATGAATACATAAAGAAAATTTACAGTCTACAAACAGATTTTGCAGAATAGAAATGCAAAGCGTCTGGTGGATCTCAAATTAGGAATTTTACTATGTACCTACCTACCTACCTAGGGATGTTTAAGTTACAGAATTTTAAATTTAAGTTATCAGTTAAGTTATTTGCGCAAAAATTAAATCAGTTAAGTTATCAGTTAACTGATAACTGATAACTTTAACTGATTTTAATTTCAGTTACATAGTAAAATTTTGGAAAAATTAGAATCCAAAATTTACACTCAAAATCCACTTTTTAAGTCTTTCTAAGGTTTTAAAATTATATTAATGTTCATAAATTAGATTTACGTGATCATTTTTTATTAGCATGTATGTGCTGACTTAATTCCTCTAGGTAAGATAGGTGCCAAGTACCTATCGATAGGTACCTGGGCTAATTTCTAGTGCGCTCCAACTTAATAAACATTTGTTCATCAATATTCAAATTTTTATAACTGATCAGCGAACACCTCACAAAACATTTGCTCTTAAACATTCAGATTCTTTCTAAAAGTTAATTAACGAACATCTTAAAACTAGTTTTTGACAAGAATTATTGGTGCTAGGACACGTAATTTTTGAAATATCCAAATACACTCAGGGTACCCTCAGCCCACAGCAAGCATGAAAGAAGATCTAAAATCGTAGTATCCATTGACATACTAACTAACGACGTAATCTCACGTTGTGGGTAGCTGAAAGCATGCCATGATCTGATTACGTGATGGTTAAATATTTTTTGGGTCTGTTTTTACCTCTAATAATTTGCATGTACCGCGCTGCAAAACTGAAAAGAGACTGTCATTTTCTTTCATAATAGGTATATGATACATATATGCCACATGTGGCTGAAATACATCTGCAACAAACGTGCACATTCAAGGGAATAACTATGTGCGATATGTCTGCCTTCACTATTTCAGGTCACATTCCCACAGCAGAACTGAAATTCTTTAAATCAGTGACACGCTGAACTGAATTTTTATTTTCAGTTATGCGCTAAACTGAAAATAAAATCAGTTTTGACGCTTAACTGAAAATAAAATCCGTTAACTGATTTAAATTAGTTTTTGGAGTATAAATCAGTCAAGTTATCAGTTAAAGTTAAGGCTCAAAATAATTTCAGTTGAAGTTAAAGTTAAAGTTAACCCAGAGAAATTAAATCAGTTAAGTTATTAGTTAACTTCAATTGATAACTTTTTTTAAAAAGTTATCAGTTATCAGTTAACTGAAACACCACTATACGTACAGACACGTTAAAATTTAACAGTTTAGAAAACTTTTAATCAAAAAACCTTGAAACAAAAGCATCTATGTACATATTAGGTATATAGTTCATTCATCGTAATTTGTCGAATCTTGTCTGATTAGTTCCATAGATATATTATAACCTTAAACGGTTCCATGCCTAAGTATTTAATTACTGATCTCAGGTAGGTAATCCTAAATCTGCCCAGTGCCAACCTGTATGCAGTGAGCGCTGTTGATATGAGTAGAGTGGGAGGCATGGTCACCAATTTCGGAAACGAGCAGTCCCAAGTCTTCCTGGCTGAGTTTGGCGTTCACAGAGAGAGAGTCATCTTGAGTGCTGTTAGTGGTTGGGTCATCCCCTGCGCTCATTCCACGCAAACTGTGTTCCCAGGACGAAAGCTACCAGACAGCTTCGCCAAAAAACCGAATTCAGGCCTGCCCATGCTAACAGGCCATCACGTGACCGTAACGACGGCCAGACGATCGGATCACATCAAATCGTCAGAGCGTGCTAGTATAGAGATACAGTCCACAGTTGCAATTGTGGAACTCTATTTATTGCACCGCAGTTATTGAATTTACGCTCCGTTCAACATACCTAGTACTTAGTAGTTAGTACCTAGTACTTGACCACGGTCAAGTCACTCAAGTGACAGTCAAGTCAACCCATCACGGATGAACCACTATCGTAATTTTAAAGTTTAATCACAATGAGTCGCATACTCGGCGTACTTCCAGTAAGACTACAACCCACATAGACTACAACCCAGATAGACTACAACCCAGATAGACTACACTCAACGAGCTTCATTTTTCCAACCCACATAGAATACAACCCACATAGACTACAACCCAGATAGACCACAGAATTGCCCAGATAGACTACAACTAAAACAAACACGCTTTGAGTTTACTACGCTAGGTACCTAAAATCTGCGGCAAAATCTTCAGAAAGTATAGAGCATAGTACACTTTCAACTTTCAAGTACATTGGCCAGGGGCCATCGTAAACCTGTTGGGTCAGTAACCTGATTCAATTTTTGTAAAAAGCGTACAATTTTGCAGCCACCAAAACTGCAAAAACTTAATCAGGTTTGGCGCGATAGCGCCAAACCTATAATAGGACGCAAACACCCTCAGTGCGACTTTTAAGAAAGCTTTCTTGAGCAGAACTGTTAAACTCGTGAATCAAAATAAATAAAATTTTACATAGACATAGTCCTTCTAAAGTTACACTTTTGTGCAAAGTTTGGTGTAAATCGATTTAGAGGGGGAGGAGATATTTTGAAAATACACATTGAATTTTTGGTCATGATGATCTTTTTTTTTTTCTCGTCACATTTTCCAGAACATTGGGACCATCTCCTGCGACGCCCAATATATCATTCGAACCGTCTTGATTCGCCATACTGCAAGTAAGCTTTTTGAACGTATCCTTTTAGTTTTCGATAAGTTATCAATCAATTATCGATTTTTTGAACTTTCTTAATGCATTAACTCACTCGCATCCTGTGCAGGTAGCGTATTTTCCTATAATTCTGGTGGTTTTACAGACTATTTGGTACGTAGATTTCGCTTCTGGTGTTGGTTATTCCCAAAAATGTTGACCGGTTGCGTATGAGTAATTGGACCAAACTTGTTTTTAACAAAAAATGGTTGCATATTCCTCTTTTTTTTTGTTGTGATATAAGGAAAAGAATAATTTTTACATTATTGGTTGAATTGAAAATGCATGTTCTAAGTCATTAATGGGCACTTGTAAAGGGCTTGTAAACTATTCAATTTTTCAGCCGATTTTACGTTTTGGCTTTAGCCAATCAGATTTTAGCTGAAATGCTGACATTTTTTATTTTTACAATTTTTAGTCAATACGCGTTTTTTGCCTGCACTGCCGTCAGTTCATATCGTTTTTGTGCATTTGAGTTTATTTGCGCAAAAAATTGAGATCATGTACGTTATATTTGAGTTTATTTGCGCAACAATCGGAGAGCATATACGATGTGCGGGTATCCCGATCATACATGTACACGGGGTCTCGGTTTGGGGGGGCTTGTCCCGAAATTTTCGACATTTTAGGGGGGCTTGTCCCGAAATTTTCGACATTTTAGGGGGGCTTGTCCCGAAATTTTCGACATTTTAGGGGGGCTTGTCCCGATATTTTCTCCCAAAAACGCGAAAATTTCCAATTTTTGCCTAAAAATGAGAAATTTTTGCGAAATTCCTATATTTTTAGCGATATTTTCGTTTTTTGGTCATTTTTGAAGCATTTTACGGCGATCTGAAGCGATTTTGGGGTTTCAGAGAGGGGGGCTTGTCCCGACTGGTCAAATCTGAGGGGGGGGCTTGTCCCGGTATTTCAAATCTGGGGGGGGCTTGCCCCCCCCAGACCCCCCCCATGTACATCTGTGATCCCGATGTACAGTTGGCGGGGGGGATAGTGTTACCTGTACTTTCCTGGTTATATGCGAATCAAGTGCAGTTGGGGGGGGGGGCGGTAAGGGGCCTGTCGGTTAGAGTAGAGCAACTTGAGGAAAAAATTTTTTGCAATAGAACCCCCATCCACCAATTTAGATTTTCTCAGGTATGACCCCTGCTATTTTCCGTGTTTTTGGAGGATTCTCTAGGCTAAGCTGGCAGGATTTTTTCTTGAAATTTGGATTTTTCTGTATCTGTTCCTATCTGGCATATTTTTAGGCAAAATTTTATGGGGGGGGGGGGCAGCCCCTCCATGGATGGGGAAGGCGTCGACCAAAATGGGGGGCGCACCAAATTTACGATAAAACACTTTTTACACGAAAAAATTGTTATTGTACATTAAATGTTACGTTTTTATATGTTATTATAGCTACGCTAATCTAAATTTGGCAAAAAAGGACCCAAAAACTCGACGAACGCGACATTGCTACAGCTAAAAAGTCGCTAAAACGTCCTTTTGAAAAAAATTTTGGGGTATGGGGGGACACCGCATCTGAAATGGGGGGCTCAAATTGGGAAGGAGGCGCAACCAAAATGGGGGGGGGGGCGCCTTCCCCCACCAGCCTTTCCCCACTAAAAATATGCCAGCCTATGCCTGAGCCTAAGCCTGATACTACGTCCCTCACTGAGGGTTCAGATTTCGGATCAAGCGCAGTTGAGGGGGGAGAAATAGTGGACCTATTTTTTGGAGTAGAGCACCTCAAGGGAAGCATTTTTTGTAATAGAACCCATATCCACATTTTCTGAGCTATGACCCCTTGAAAACAGCATTTTTCGTGTTTAGGGAAGTGAATGTAGACCAAATTTTGAAGCCAAAAATAGCTATAATCTTTGTTTTTGAATAGTTTTAAGTGCGTTATGATGTTTTCAGGCATTGTCTAGGCTTAGACTGGCAGGATTTTTCCTGAAAATTTCAATATTTTAGTTCCTAAGCCTGAATCTAAGCCTAAGCCTGATGTATACTAAGCTAAGCCCCATGCCCATACTAAGCCTAAGCCTTAACCTAAGCCTAAGCCTAAATTGAGTCCCAGTTTGAATTTGGTCAAAAATTGGACGTTTTTGGTAAATTTGGTCAATTTTTCAATATGAACGGGGTCAACGTGCCTTTGTTTTGATTCCAAAAAATTGTAAACATTATTCTGACTCCATTTAAACACGTTTAAAACGGAAAAAACACGGCTTTCCGACAAAACCTGCCTCACTGAGGTTCAGATTTCGATTGGTAAGGGGGTTTCCGAAAGTTCAAAAAAAGAAAATGGGGTTCTTGTAGCAAAAATTCTTCCCCCAAGGTGCTCTACTCAAAAAAATAGGTCCACTGTTTCCCACCCCCCCCCCTCAACTGCATTTAAGCCCAGATTTCGGAGGGTTGTATCTCAGCAGTGGCGTAGACAGAGGGGGGGCGGGGGCCACGCCACGCCCCCCCCCTCAGCGGTGAACAAACTTCGAAAAATTTTCGGACCAAAAGGCACGTTGGTCCCTCCCTCAACTTGATCCTGGCTACGCTGCTGCATTTCAGAAAATCCAAAAAATGAAACAGGGGTACTATTCCCTTTCTTCAAATATACTACCTATATCTATAAATATATATATATATATATATATATAATATATATATAATATATATATATATATATATATATATATATATATATATATATATATATATATATATATATATATATATATATATATATATATATATATATATATATATATATATATATATATATATATATATATATATATATATATATATATATATATATATATATATATATATATATATATATATATAAATATTATATAAAATAAAATATAAAAAAAAAAAAAATATATAAAATTATATAAAAATGTATATATAAAAAAAAAAAAAAAAAAAAAAGTAAAAAAAAAAAAAAAAAAAAAAAAAAAATATATAATATATATATATATATATATATATATAGTATATAAAAAATATATATATATATATATATATATATATATATATATATATATATATATATATATATATATATATATATATATATATATATATATATATATATATATATATACATACATATATATATATATATATATATATACATATATATATGTATATATATAATGTATATGTATACTAGGGATGGAAGTCTCGGTCTCGGTCTCGGTCAAAACCCGAGACTAGCCCAGTCTCGGTCTCGGTCTCGGTCTCGGTAGTCGAAAAGTCTCGGTTTGTACCCGGTCTCGGTTTTTCAAATCTGTAAAAAAATTTCCTGTGGTCCCCCCTTTGGTTTATATTTTTGGCAGGAATTTTTTTTGGAAAGTTTTTATTTCACCAAAATTTCACACCTAACAGTGAGATTCTGTCATTTTTTTCCGAAAAAAACTGTACTGTGGTTGTTTAGGTGAGAATCTTTACTGTTGAGGTAGGAATATCAGTAAACGCAGTACACACACAAAAATGTATGTTTGTGATTAAGTTTCTTATTTCATATTATCTTTCAAGTCTGTCTGTGTGGTTATTATTATATTTTATTCTTCAGTACTATTAATTAATTAGTGTTTGGCTGGTCAACTTTTTTATGCCAATTGGTGGCTTCACATACTTAAATGTAATTTCCAATTCTGTATGAGTTTACCAAAAAATCAAAAATAAATCCGTGAAAGTTCAACTAAACGCACTACTCAGAGCTATGCTGTGACATGTAGTTCGGTAGATGAGAAGGGAAGACTCCACTCCCTACTAAAATTCAGTCCCAGTGGATTGAGGGGGGCCCACTTAAAGAGGTGTCACGCCGAAGGCAAAGAATGAAAGAGCGTCATGGCGTGCAGGTCTAATTTTTGAGCCATAGACCCTTTCTATCTTGGGTGTATATATTTTAGCAGAACATTGGTAATTCCAATACAATCTGAGCGATTTATAACTAAATTCGGCCAAACAGTGTCTAAAATTGCTATTTTCTGGCGAGAACAAGGACAAATTGCGTGCTTTGGGTTTTGGGACAGAGTTCAAAATTTCACAGTATTTAAGGTGACAGGTTCCCACACCCACACAAAAGGAGGAACGAACCAGGAATGTAACCACTATTGCCGTGATGTAGCTCTTAGTTACATAAGGTGTTATATATATAAGGTGTCTGACCATGGTCTTGTAATTTTGTTTAAAAACTTGTAAAAATTCATCAAACAAATAGGTAAAAAATGGCAAAAAATGACCCAAAGTCTCGGTTTTGGCGGTCTCGGAATTTGGTCTCGGTCTCGGTAGTCTCGGTTTTGTGGTCTCGGTCTCGGTCTCGGTCTCGGAAAAAAAACCAGACTTCCATCCCTAATGTATACAGTCTCTGTAGGCAAACGTATGTAAGCGGTATATATCCAAAAAGGGTCTCACTGGTTTTTTTATAAGTGAAAATTTTTGACCCCCCATTTTTGACACGACATGGAAATACCTTGACCTGGAAACGCTTCGTCTGGGTGTGTAGCAAAATATAGAGAAACTCGCCGTCATTATAGAGAAACTCGCCGCGAGTGAACTTGTCTTAATCTTTGCTGGCTTTTGCTGTGGTTTTGTATATATGTGCCATTGTGCTTATATTTAGGTGAGGGTGGTGGTTCGAAGGCTCACAAAACGAGTTTACATGCGCTTCGACATATTGTGAAGAATGAAGGTCTCTTAGGCTTGTATAATGGGTATGTGATCTCTCACCAGTCACCATGTGTGATTGCTAACTTTTCGGTACTCGAGCGAGTTCAGATTCAATAAAAGTGCGATTCAAGATGTTTAATTTAAACCAAGTCCAAGTGAAGTAAGTCCAAAACCACACTCATCATGACTTAGCACTTAGCATTATGTATGTTCTGGTTTACATTGGCTTCCGTCTACATTACTTACTATTCAGGGGCGGTTCCAGGGGCGGGGGCGGCCGCCTCCCCCCCCCCCCGAAATTTGTTCCGACTGAAATTTTACACAAGGGTCCCTCCTTTGGTTTTTATTGACCGGCCGAAAAAAATTACCGATACGTCTCAAATTGACCAAATTTGGTCTAAAAATCAAAATTTTTTTTCTGGGGGCTGCCGATCCAGAGCCCTGCGACTTTGTGGCTTACTATTTCTTGTTCTTATCCTTCACAAAGCCTATGCATGTATGTACAAGTACATTAGGCTGCATTTGCATGCCTACACGAGTACATACATTATGCTGCATTTAGTTGTATGATACACTGTCTGATGTAATGGTCCCATCTTTTGTTTTATTTTTCTGTCGGAAAAAATTTCTGACACGTCTCCAGTTCACCAAATTCGGCCTAAAAATTAAAAAATCTACATTTCTGGGTACGCCACTGGTTTTACTACAAACACACTCAACTCATGCCGTGTGGTTGTGTACGTAGCCTGACGCAACAAGCCCGCTGACAATCTAAAAACAATCAAATAAACACTGGTAACCTGACTGTATGAAAAGTGAAAAATTTAAAATTGCCAATCATGGCCTTGATCTTTAAGGGCATAATAACGCATTAGCATTCCTGAGTAGTTTATCTAAATGTCAAAGCTAATATTATGCTATAGTGACACAAGCGGTCCCAGACTTTGATTTCGGAGGGGGGCGGAGGTCTGAAGAATTTTTTCACTTTTTATGATAGCGTTTTTCAGTTTTAAGCTATCTTATTATTGCTGCGGACATATAAGAGGCATCAGTTGAGTGTGTTTGTAGTAAAACCAGTGGCGTACCCAGAAATGTAGATTTTTTAATTTTTAGGCCGAATTTGGTGAACTGGAGACGTGTCAGAAATTTTTTCCGACAGAAAAATAAAACAAAAGATGGGACCATTACATCAGACAGTGTATCATACAACTAAATGCAGCATAATGTATGTACTCG